>QANX01006691.1:16666-115526 GCA_003254975.1 Ochetophila trinervis
AAAAAAAAAAAAGAACTAGTTGCAGATGCTATAGAAAGATAAAACGGAGAAGAGAAAAGGAGAAAGAAAATAAAATGTTTTTCAAATATATTTTATATAATATTATTTTTATTTTGAAAATAAACAGTTATATATTTTGTTTCGACCGTTAATTTAAACAAATTTTATTAGTGCAGTGCAAGCGTTCAGTTGGACTTTTCTCAAACCTAAACAATTTTTTTTAAAGGCCAAACTTTAAATTAACCTTAGAACAAAGAGAAAAAATCAAGTGGATCATAGCATGACAACAAATTAAATAGAACTTTACACGCGTAAATTATTCCACTCATGTGGCACCTAAACCTCCTCAACTTGTGACACCTGTTTCTGTTTCTAGTTAGACTTTGGATTTTTATTTATTTACTTCCCCTTTTTATATACTCTTACCAAATTCAGTCCACTATTATTGTCTTCAAAAATGGGTGCTGAAACTTTCCTGGAAGTGATCCTTGCAATTTTCCTTCCACCTGTTGGAGTTTTCCTTCGCTATGGCTGTGCGGTAATTTATATACATTTTGGCAATGCCCGATTACATACTTCTTTTGTAAATTACATTTATATTTTAATGTCCTTTCTTTTCTTTTCTTTCTTTGTTTCTCTTTTAAGGTTTTGATTGATTTTATTGGAATGTTTGAATCTATATATATATGTGCAGATGGAGTTCTGGATAGATTTGCTGCTGACAATATTGGGATATATACCAGGAATCATATATGCACTCTATGTACTTGTTGGATAGTTGCATAGTTTTGATAATCAAATTAATTTACATGTTTAATTTAGATCTTCAATATATATATATATAATTATATAGTATGTATGTTATGTTTTTTTCTTCAACATGTTTTTTTTTTTTTTTTGAAAATTTGAACTTCTTCTCCATTTCTTTTGAAAATTTTCTATAGTTCGTACGTAGATTATATATTTTATACTTAAACCCTCCAAAATAATACCTCAACAATTAAGTTGCATTTGCTATTTTGAAGTGCTAAGATTGGTAAAACTTCGATTGGAAACTAAAACTAGAGTATCTATCGCTTATTAATTACAAGAGGGCTTAATTTACGTATAGGCACCTTTTTAAAGAATAAGAGTTACTGATTGATCTGTTCGTTTGGCAAATGGGAAAATATATTCACGTTGGGAAAATTGGAGGATTTGTGGGAACTCCTACCATTAATTGATGGATTATATGCTCCAATAATTCCTAGAAGTTTTATTTTAATCTCTGGTTAGTGGTTAATATAAAATCAATAAAACCCATCAGAAACTTTTTGTTGCTTCAAATAATTCTATAAAATCTATGGCCTTTTTTTTTTTTTTTTCAAGGATTTTCCCTGGCTAGCTAATACAGTCGGTGATGCACTGATGCGAATGAATAAATTGTGACAAATTTTCAAAACGAAATTAACAAAAGAAAGGAAGGGAAAAAAATCTAATCACTTCAAGAAAAATAAAGAAAAATAAGTTATTTACGAGATGATTGTTCGGAGACTAAATATGATGTTTAATTTCAGCAGGCTTGCATAAAAAATCAAGTACGATGCCAATAACATAAAAAAATTTAACCAAATACGATGTTCACAAAAAAATATCATATTAAATATTTTAAATAACATGTTTAAGCCATGTATCACAATATGTGGTAATACATGTCACGTTAATATGATTTTTTTAAATATAATGTCGTATCCAACAAAAGGCTTATTTGACATAATACAATATTCAATGTGCATTTTTTTCGCACATAGTATGTCTTATTTGAACAATATTTTATTTGAATAGACGTCAAAAACAACGCACATGGATATTGTATCTACTCGAAGTTTTATTTGACATAATACGACGTTCATTATGCATCTTTTTTAACTTAATACGATGTTCATAGTGTGTTTTATTGATAAAAAACGATGCATATAATGCATCTAATTTGATCAAAAATGACATGCATAGTACGTCTTATTAACCAAAAGCAACGCACAAAGTGTGTTTATTTTACCAAAATCTATATAAATTCAAAACTGCACCATATGAGTCAAATATGACACACATGACTGTCGTATAAACTCAAAATGGCACTGTTTGGTCTATTAGGAGTCGAATCAATTTGCATCTAACCTATTTTAATTTCATTGAATTTAATACGACGCACAATGTGCGTCACATAAAGGTCTAATGCTACGCACATGTGCGTCGAAAAGCCATAATGCGATGCACATTTGTGCATTACAGAAAGATTGTTACCTAATACGACATACATTGTGCATCACATCTGACCAAATGACACTGTTTGATTATAAATTCATGGGATAAATGCACTTTAGTACCCTGTAGTTTGCTAAACTTTCATATTAGACCTTCAAGTTTCAAATGTATCACATTAAGTCTCAAATTTACATTTTATGTCACATTAGGCCTTCAAGATTCAAGTATATCACATTAAGCCTTCAATTTACATTAAATGTCACATTAAGCCTTCAAATTTCAAGTGTATTACATTAATCTTTCAGTTTATATTTTATGCCTTAATAAATACTTAATATACTTTAAAACCTTCTAGAATTTATTTATTTTTAAATAAAAAGCACTACAATTATTTTTAGTATTTAATACTTTCTACTTTGTAAAAAATTATTTTTTATTCCTCCAAAAAAAATTATTCATCCTAACTAAAAAAAAAATTAATGATGAAAAAATATAAGATTAAATAAATTTTCATGATAATTTTTTTAGCAATTTAGGATAAGCTCCCTCATTTTGTGAAGTGTTTATCCTTTTCTCTAGCGTTGCGCTTTTTCTTTTTTTTTTTTTTTTTTTTTTTTTTTTTTTNTTTTCATTCAGGTAGGACTCTAAATCTCTAACTTCACTCTGAGCAGAGAGGTTTTGATGGAGGTTTTGCTTTGGCCAAGATGAAATGTTTGGACTGTTGAAGTACAAAATGCTGGTTAAGTAAGCATATTTATCTTTGATCTTTTAACCAAAAATAAAATAAAAAATTACTTATCTTTTGATTCTTGAAATGTCGTCATTGAAAGTTTGAAACAAAAGTTTATCTTTTTAAATTATATGTTGTCGTTGTATATTTGTAATATTAATCTTTATCTTGTTGGTGGTCTTGGCTATTGCATCAATAGATTTGAAGTAATTCGAATACTATTATGTAATCTTGATAATTATTATTCTCTTTCTTTCCCTCTATTTCTATTTGGTTACGGATCATGATTTTGAAAATTTGAAGATCTGCGCCATCATGTCAATTTTGAAATTTTAAAGATTCAAGCATGATCTTCAAAATTTCAAAATATATATATTTTTTTAAAGAAATATTAACCTTATTGGACGCACAATGTGTGTTGTATTAGACTCTACTACGATGGCCATTGTTCGTCGCATTTGAGTTATATTTGCCACGTGGTGTCACTTTAGACTATCAACTACAATGCACATGATATCTCATCTTTGGTCTTTTTCCATGTGGATTTGATGTCAAATATTTATTTTTTGTGAGGAATGTAAACGTCGTATTTAATACTGTGATGAAAAAGGAACGTCGTAATTAGTGTGAAATTTTTACTGCGATGCATAATACCTCGATATTAGATCATCGTAGAAAGCACTTTGTGCTATGTAAATCGTTTGGCCTTTCTGCTTCTATATTGGCTTTCTAGATTTAAAATATTGAAGACTTATAGTTTTAATATTTGAATTTTAAAATTTAGTAAATTTACTAGTAATTTTTTTATCTCTTCTGAAATTTTAAAATTAGGCTGGAATAACTTTGATTTTATACTTTGCCACTTTAGCTATTCAATAGCATGTAGATAAGCTCCAAAGTGAGGTTCGTGTGAAACCCAAAGTTGATGTTTCTGAATTTTGGTTTTCCAAGGTAAAATGAGTAAAGATAATTTTGAATATGACCTTTGATTTGGGTATTTATTGTTGGATAACATATGCATACTGTTATTTAAATCTCTTTCCATTAGGCTAGGAGAAGATTGGCTTAAACAACAAATTTCAATAAAGAAATGATTCAAGAAGTGGAGTGGTGGAGAGAAGAGGACATCTTAGTCATAAAATGCAGAGGAATTGACTCAGTGGACTAGGTAAAAGATTAACATTTTAGCAAGAACTTTTTTTATCCCTCTTTAGTTAAAATGTTTGTTGAGATCAAGTCAACCAACATTGATATATAGTAATTGATTGGTGATCGTACTTATCCTAATCTTAATGCATTTCATTTCTAAAAATGTTGAAAATTGGTGGCACTTGACCATCCAATCATGTTTATTTATCATAAACTGTTTGCCTATACTTCCCAGAAAGCTTTGCAAAGAAATTTCAGATACCAAAGAGGAAAAGGAACTTTTAATTTGAGATGCAGTATTAGAAAGCCAATTACGGAAGAGCAATTGGCTGCAGATAGTAAAATGAAGATATAAGCAACTAGCTAACTCTCAATATGGGTCAAGGGATCACTTGCAAATCTTTTTTATATGTTTTTTTATATTTTTATTTATTATTATTATTATACAGTGAACTTTCATCAGATTTGTATGCAAAGAATAATAAAATGAGAAGCAGATTTTATTTTTGAAGCATTGTAACTTTCATATTCTACATAAATGGATGATTATTTTCATAAAGTATAGTTCCTTAGTCATATACATGCTCTTAATGAAAATTACACCAAATAAAATAAAAAATTACTATGAGTCAATTTTTTAGTTTTGTTTTGAAACAAAGCAAGGACTTTCATTCATCAAATTAAGAGGACATAACCTTACATAAAATATCTGAAAGCCACATTGGGCCATTTCTATCCTATCCCAACAATTTAATGCATATTTTGCAAGCAAATGAGTATTGCAATTAGTTTCTTAGACAATATTAAGAAGTTCTTAAGGTGAACTTGTATTCAAAATCTTCAACAGCAAAACAATCTTCATGTGACTGATCGAAACATGACTTTTAGTTTTAAAAAAACAAGAAAAAGAAGGATAAAATAATCCTCCAAAAGCTGCTTTCAATCCATTTGCGCCAGCTAGCTGCTTTCATCCTATTTGCACTAGTTGTTCATCCCATCTCCCTTTTCAAAAGCTTTTTCACCCTATATGCACATTGGTAATTAATTTATAGTATTAGATCATTATATTTTATAATAAGAAACTATAAATTAATAAACATAGTAATTAATACACTAGATAATATTACAATTTATAGATTGTATAAATGTGAATATCTAGTACCTGTAAATGAATTTTAGAAATAAGCACAATTTATTTGGTCATTTTTTCCAAATCCTTGTCCACAAACTTGATTATAAGAACCATATAATATGTTTCCTTTAATATATTCGGAAAAGTTTTATCTATTCCAAAGTTTAAAATCTTATTTACCTTTAACCAATAAAATACAAAAATATTTATTAAAATAAGTTAACAATAAAATTAAAAATAATAATATAATAAAAAATATTTACGTAATAAATACTCAAATCTTTAGAAGAACATGTTTGAAATGTTCCATGAATTTCACCGTTTGGAAAGATTCCAGAATACTATAAAAACAAACATAAGTAATATGCCAAATTATTTGAAGATAAATAATTCTTATGTAGCTATCAATTTATACCTTAAATATAAAACTTTTTTGGGCTCCAAAAGCATTGACATTATTGTCAGGTTTGGATTTTTCATCAATAGCCTTCACATGTCATTTTTTTTGGATTTCTACAAATAAATATAAAGTAATAATAGAAACAACAAATAATAGATAAATTCATATCCTTTAAATATATTAACATTTTTTTCACAAATCTGCATTCTCTTTTCTTTAATATTTTTTTCCTAACAATTTGCTCCATTTTAGATTGCTTTCTTTTAAAAGGAAGACGATCTTTGCTTTGGACTACCAAGGGAGTAAGAACTTTACCACCACTCTTATTACATCATTATGTTCTCCACCACTTTTTATCTTTTCTGGCATACTAGTGCATTCATTCATTGGAAACCTCAATGTCAATTTCATGTTCAAATCATAAATCACATTCATTACCAGATTACTCCTTTCATCACTGTCAGTTGCTAAATCTGCAACCTCACCAAACGAATTGCACATCTTATCAAATTGACATACTTCAGGAGTCGTAGCCAAATCAATATAATTTATTTTCACTTTAGTATGACATCGTTTTACGTCTTTCATCTATCACCTTAAGATATACTTATCCGGTATGTAATTTTTTCTTTTGTGAATTAGCACGACAATTGCTTGTTGACATAATATACTTCTAAATTCAAACAATCAACATTTGCAAACAAACCTCATATTTCTCCACTGAAGCACACTATAAAGGAAATATGCCGACTAGTCTTTCCAATCACCACATCTTCATTAACTATAGATTGATATGACTTTACTGCAATTTCTTTACTTGATGCTATCTCACAATAAATTTTTCCAAGCAACTCTTGTTGAAATTCTTTGAACTTTGTAGTTGTATAAACACTTGATAATATTTTTCAATGTCATACGGAGTTATGCAAAGGATCCAAGAGTTGAAAGAATTGAAATCTTCATGATTTTCCTTTTCAACTTTATCTCTTAAAGCATTATCATATTGTTGTATAAACTCTTTGAAGAAGTTTTTGAATTCACATATCCATCAAAAAAATGCGTTCATGCTTTCATTGCGTTGTGTAGTAGACATACATGCCTAAAAAGTCTCATTTATAAATGTTGGCACTCATCATTGCCTCTCATTGTACAATCCAGATAACCATTCATTTTGTAACAACCTGAATTTGCTCACACTACTTGTTTGTGAATTTGGACTAAGTTGACCAAATGAAGGCTCAATGTTGATTTTTTATTTGGGCGAGTTTCTACTCAAACCATATCAAACATAACGTAGAGGCTGTCGCCACAAGTTCGTAGACTGTCGACATGCCAAAGTCAAAGTTTGAGATTTTTAATTATGGTTAATCAAAGTTGTATGTTATTTTTTGGATTAGATTTAAAATTTGTATGTACTCTTCTTAGTCTTCAATAGATACATTTCAATGCCTTTTGAGCACTTTAATTCAAATCATTGTACCCTACAGTTGTCAACAGCTGTCAACAACTAAAAGCTCACAATCTGGTTTTTAAAAACTATTTTCACTGCTTTCCAAGACATTACTATTCATTATCTTCTTCAATTTTTCTGCATCTGATGGAAGGAGAGAGAAAGTAAATCTTATAACCATACCACCTTTGACCGACTGTATCTGCCCCATCTGATAGAGATAGGATGCATTCTTAGTACTGTTGGAAAGCTTGTGCGGTGAGCTACCAGGTGGTACAAATTTAAGCACCAGAAAACTACTGTAACTCATGAGAAAACTGCACCAAAGTCATGGAAAAACCACTCAGACAGCCACCTCCTCCACCTAGATCCCCACCCATCTCCAGTGAGTGGCACGACACAGCCACCATCTAGGGCACCAAACCACTCTGAAAACCATGTCTGCAGCTCGCCAAGCTCTGATGACCATCTGAGGCGCTGCACGCGCCTCCCAAAGCCATTGCCACTCGGTCTCATGCCCCGCCGTCGTTCTCTTCCACCGCCTGCAATTGGTGGTGCACCACCCATCCAGAAAGCTTCCTCTCATGCCGGTGAAACTAACCTGAGGTTTCTCATTTGCCTCATCCATCGTTAACATCTTTGACAAACTCTCTCTTTGGCCAAAATTTTATTTTCTCCAATGAAGCAAACTGAGATGAATGGTGCTCACAACTGGTCTCAACATGTTCATTGGGTCATGGGCAAGATAGCTATGTCCTCAATTTGATTTAATTTGGTAAGATTCAAAAATACATAATTTTAGCCATGAATGCAATCTTTCAGGAACAATTATGCTCATCGACGGTGAGGAATCACCAAATTGAAGGTAATTTCTCATTCCTTTCATCCTCAGTTGCATTTTGATATAAAGTTTGTAGAAATCGGACTGCTTCAAAATGAAATTGAGTTACATTGAGCACTCAATTAGGTTCCTAGAGGTCTTGGAGACATAACCTAATGTTCAATTTAGGTTAACTTTGGAGAAATCAAAAGTCTCAAATTTTGGGTGTATGGTTGATATGGACATTTTTTGTAATTACTGAAATTGAAGAGCAATTTTAGTAATTAATGTTTTAATCTTGTAATTAGGGACTCAGAAAACTCCCTTGAGCCTTCGGCTAATTTTTTGAGGATTAAAAATTTTGTTGATAAATTATTTTAGGCTTTTGTGCACAGTCGAGAGCTGGTTTGGAGATCCGGCAGGAGCACGCATATGATCTATGAGTATAATTTATTTTTTACATATTTTAGAATTGTATAATATTACAGTTGAATCGCATTTGATTTGTTTCGATTGAATTTTCTTGTGCATTTAAATTATGCTTATTAAATATATTATATATGTGAATTTAAATGATTGTTGAATCTTGATTATGCCATGTTTTTTTTATTTTAATAGAACTCATATTTATTTGAAATAAATATGAAATTTGTGTTATAAATGGTTATTTGGTGACCTATGAAATTTTTAGATAATTTTGTAAATTTTAGAAATTTTGTGTAAAATAATGATTTCAACGAAAGTTGTGGCTTTTGTGAGATTTAAGAAGTCTTGGAGCAATTTTCTTATGGTAGAAATATTTGAATATTTTCGTGAATTTTTCCAAAATATAAGATTTTGGAAAATTGTTGAGCATATTTCGATTTTAATATAAATGATGTCAGAAATTGATGAAATTCGGTGATGGGTGATCTCGGAGATGATTTTGAGGAGTACCACACAGTTTTGATTTATTGATTGAGATATGCATGATATTATGCGCATTATTATTATATTACGTCATCCTCTGCCGCAGACATGTGTTGAGAGAGATGATGAAGATCTTGCCATGACGTATTTGGAACATAGGTCCATCATAATGAGTTATACCCCCTCCCCTGCCTATGATGTCATCAGGACGCTGAGGATTACACGGCTTGATACTAGAGTGTGGTACCAGTTTTAATATATGATTGTAGATTTATAGTTTTAGATTAGTTTTTGAATTTACGGGTTGTAGCCCATCTATTTGATTTTACGGATTGTGGCTCATCGGCTTAGCATTTTATGAGAATCCGTTCAACAAAAAATGAATTTAAATGTTTTATGAAATTTTAATTACAGTTTTGGTGATTGATCCATGATTTTAAGTAATTATGTTAAATTACTTTTTTGCCCCTAAATCGTGTTTTAATAATTTAAGGATTTTTGACAATAAAGCTAAGAGATTTTTGAAAATATTTTCAAACAGAGAACTTTTCAAATAGTGACGTGAAATTTTAAGTGTAAGAAATTTTGCCTACTAAACATTTATTTTGTAGTTACTTAGAAGCACTCGTTGAGATATTTGTATCTCACGTTTTATATTTTAACATTTTTCCTCAAGGTTCTAGATGCAGGTCCTCATGAGCTACTATTGGCATTGCATCCGTAATTGGCTTTCGCTACAATTTTATTGATTATGTAATAGACTCTGTTACTTTTATTATGTTTACTTCCGGATTGTATTATTCATAATTTTTGTTTATCTCACTTAATGGCTCTGACATTCTCACCTATTTCCGAACTAATTAATAGTTTGTATGACTATCATACAATTGATGCTTTATTTCACAAATTATGTCTTACTTATTGATTACTTGTATAATAAACTCCTTTCGGAGGAGGATTCTATTGGCTACCCTGAAAGGTTCTGATGGAATCTTTCTCAAGCGGAGCTTCTTTCGATAATCTGGAGGGATTTCTGGAATGGATCATGTTATATTTGCATGAAGAGAATACATGGCAATAAACCTATCCCAGCGATCTTCAAATTCAGCATGAGACAAAGAGTCATAAACAACATTATGTAAACTAACTTTGATAGCCTCATATTGTTTGTAGGCTCCCAATTTTTCAGGTAATTTCTTCATTATATGCCACAAGCACCACAAATGTCGTGAGGAAAAACAAGTTTAATTGCGTTTTGCATAGCTTTATCTTGATCAGTAATTATTGCAGTCGGAGCATGACCAGACATACATGCAAGCCAACATTGAAACAACCATACAAATATTTCAGTATTCTCATTGGATACCACATCCAATAAAGTTGACTACCCATGGTGATTGAACACCACAAAAGGTGCGAAAAGCATATCATATTTATTTGTTAAATATGTAGTATCAAATGTCACAACGTCCCCAAATTTTGTATATTCAGCTCTACTTTTTGCATCTGCCCAAAATAAATTTTTTATTCTACCTTCACCATCTAAATCCATCACATAGAAGAAGTTTGAATTTTCACCTTGCATTTTCAAGAAATACTTTTGAATTTCATTAGCATCTCTTTCCCCTATCATTAACCGTCTAATCTTATCAATATAATTTTTGCAATCTTAATTCTCAAATTATCATACCCACCAACTTCAACTACCAAAGAATTAAAATTCTTGTTTGGCTTAGTTCTAGCTTTATCATTTATTTCCAACTTGCTCTGCATATATGGTTTCATAGCTCTATTACTTTTGTAATATCTAGTTTTGCTTGGAGTACTTAATTCATGGCTATGCTCAAGAAAAACAGTGCATACTACCCATTTTCTATCAGGACATATAGCTGCTCTAAGCTTTTCTTGACAATCTATTTTCATCACTGGATGCAATCTCAAAGTGTTTTTTGAAGTACATTTTGACTTACCATGGCATGAGCAAGCGAATGTGATGTATTTCAACTCTCCATCATTTTCTTTCTTTGATGTTCTCTTCGAAACTTCAAAATCGCTCTTCTTTCCGTATATTATATAATATTGCATCAATTCATCAATTGAGTCAAATAACATTCTAGGTATAAGGTCATTTTGGTCTTCTACATTTATTGCATTCTCCATTTATTTAATCTTAATATCTTGCTTTAATAATTGTCAATACATACAAATTAGAGACAATCAAAACTCAATAGAAATTAAATTTATTTCTATAAAATAATAACTAATTAATCATAAACATACCTCATCAACATTTTTAGATATTGATAAATAATCTTATGGCCTTTCTACCTCAAATTGATCATTTTTAAACTCTTAACAAGGTTGTGAACTATTTATGTTTGTTTCAAAATTATTTGCTTCTGAAAAGATAAACAAAAGAGTGGAAAATATTAATAAAAATATTATACATGAAATAATTAATAGACTTTGGATGAATAACAATTGTTATCCAATACGTTGAAAACAAATATAACACATATAGTCCTTCAAGGATAGGAAAAAAAGAAAAAAGAAAAAGAGATTAAAAAATTAGTAGTAAATACATGAACAAGAGAACAAATGTTTCCATTACACATTGGAATTGTGAGGAAAAAATTGAAAACGGCTATGGTGAAAAGAAAAATTACCTAAAAAGTTAGGTTCAGTAAGGTTGCCGCACTTATGGAGAACTCTTGGCAAAGTATAAAATCAAAGTTATCATATTGTATATAAAAAAAATTAAATTAAATTCCTCAATGCACCTCCCATACCTACAGCCTAATTTTAAAATTTTAGAAGGACCAAAAAATTAGAAGTAAATTTACTAAATTTTAAAATCTAAATATTACAACTATGAGCCTTCAGTATGATAAATCTAGAAATAAAAGCAGAAAGACCAAATGGAAATCTTCAATATGATAAATTAATTTATGCTCCTTTAACTATAGAAAAAATTGAACAAAGAGATTAAAAAGTTATCAGCAAATATATGAACAAGAGAACATGTATGAAAGACTTAGAATCTTTTTTTATTTCTGTAAAGTTGCCGCACTCATGGAGAACCCTAACTGAAAAATCTTCCAATTTCTTCTGTTGATTTGGCTGTGGCTCCAGCATACTACTCTCAATCTTGTTCCAATTCAGGAGAATATCTAATGAAAAATTCAGAACTTTTTTTTTTTAATTTACAGTTGCAAGAAGACTAGTTGATGGAGGAGCGCCTAATGGTGGGATGAGCTGGAAGGATGAAGATTTTCCGGCGTCAAGCCCTTCAGTCAACTTCCATGACTGCTTGATCGTGACAGATGGGAGGAAAGAAAGATAATGTATTATACCTAAAAAGCTTTAAAATTAAATAATAAAATATTATAAATATTTAATTTTGGTAAACTTATGTGATGACAGATCAATATGATGTGGCCCTTTAAGTTAGATGACATGTCTACTAACAAGCCAAGAATTACAAACTGAATGAGCTATGCCTTTACAACTAAATGGGCTTCCCCTTTTATAGGCACAAACTCAATGCATAGTACATGACACATGGCAGTACAATATATCACGTATTTCTACTTTAAATACAAACCATACACGTAATAAAGCATTACACTATTTACTTTATATTACATTAGTTTTATGTTCTATCATCTATCAAGATAAGATGCTCTTTGTTTTATGTCACATCTCAGCTTTATGTCTCGTCCTTTGTCAGGATAAGATTCATCTTGCTTTATGTCACATCTCCACCACGTTTCCGAAAGGATTAGTCTCATCCATCATTAGAAAAGTAATCATTATCATAGTTAAAATTTATATTCTGAAAACCGAAGAAAGTTGTATCATAGTCTGCTTCAAATATGTAGTATTCTTTAGCTTGCTCACTGGTGGGAGATTTTGGTGGAGAGAATACTCCTTCCCTAATCAATGGTGTTTTGTAGAGTGAGGATAGAACTCGCTGGATTGTCATGCAGGAATCAAACACTTCTTCAAAGATCCATCTTCTTTGATCTTTATCATGAGTGTGGAAAATATGAATGATAGTTGGAGGTATGATGTTTCCGCTCATTTATTTTGATAACAAAAATAGTTGGTTCCGTAAGAACTATCCCATTGATAAGTTCCATATTTATGGGATCTTTAAAAATGGATTTAAAAAGCTTCAATGTTCTCTGTTGATATCCGTGGTTCCAAATCCATGAGAGCCATTTTGGATCAATGAGGACTGCAATAGGATACATGTTGAATGCTAATCAATGGACATAATACCCAAAAGTGTTAATCTCCACAATATCATATATTCCATAATTTCTTAGCCAAAGACTGTATGAACAACTCTATGGTATTTTGGAGTATATGTAAGCATCAAAGTGGATGTTGAGAAAGGATGTTCAACACTCATTGTGATATACATGTCTAGGAGTTGGTCCACTCTTCTTTTGTCTCTTTCTTCTAGGTTGGCAGGGTACATCAATTTCTGGATAATTATGGCGACAATCTTTTCTGGCAAGTGCCTCCATAGTTCTGGATCTTACTGTTCTAGATTGCACCAAGCATGAAGTTTTCTTTTTCCATCAGTAAGGTCAGGATTCTCACTACTACTTCTTTGGATCATGAACATGGGGATTGGTTCTTCAAGCTCATGTGGTCTAGACGGATAATCTACGAGGATATTATTTCATAGTGATATACAAATTGGTATAGTAAGTAGTACTTGTAGCATTATTCACTGATTAATTATTATTATATTAGTTTATATTTCTAGTTAAAAGATATAACGGTTTATTTATTTATATAATTATATTTAAGTTAGAATTTTTTTTCTTTATAATATATTGGCCAGCTTGCTGGTTGTTTTGGGTTTCTCCTGAGTTGTCCTTTTCATCTCGGTGATCCTAATTATTTTTGCATTAAGTTATATTTTATTTATAATTAATAAAATAATAATATGTCATTTTGCAAAGGTCATAACATCTTGATTAATTTTTTGGTATCTCTACTATTATACAATTTCTTCATAAGTTCATGCAATTGGATTATTGGATTATAAGGTAATTAAAAGAATTGATGGTTTGAAACTCATGATACCGTGCGGAAGCGAAAGAAAGATAAAAAGTTTCACAAAATATGCAACTATAATTCAACTATATTACAATTTTATTTATTCCTCAGAATATTAAAAATTTAAAAAAATTGAGAAACTTTAAAATATTTTTGATAATCAACCTCCTAGTACAAATTTCAAAATAATCTATATATATAATCTAATTAAATCTTAAAATACTAAATTAAAATATTTCAAAATAAATAAATAAATCTCTTAATTTTCTAATTATACTAACCACTAGTAAATAAATAAAATTTCTTAGCTTCATAATTAAAATTAAAATAACAATAAATAATATTCTACTATAAATAAAATATATCAAATCAAAAATTTTATTTTCTCCTATACTAGAAATCGAAAGTGGACAACCAGACCTTTACGATTGGTGTTCACCAGAAAGTCTAAATCAGAAAATATGTTGTTTCAATGTTTGATTTCCATTTTTTCTTTGTACCTAGGGGACACAGATTTAGTATAATAAATAAATAATGATATATTTAAAGTACGATATATTTTAATAGAAATGTAGATTATATAAATATAAATGACATATTATAGAATGAATATCAAATCAATGTCTAAAATGAATATCTAGCTAATATTGTAGCATAGGGATTATCAATGTAAATTTTTATTTTACCAAAAAAATGTAAATTTTTAATTTTAGAATTCTTGTTAAACATTGTATATTTTCTATAAATAAATATATATATATATATATTTAAAGTTATTATTTTCTAAAATGAAAAAAAAATATTTAATTAATAGTCAATATAGCGATAAAAACTATTTTGCACAATATCATATACATTTATATTATCTAAATTAAAACAATATTAACTTTCACGATAGATATATATATATATATATATATATATATATATAACAATTCACATATGGTCTAAAAGATCAAAATAATCGTTTTTCTATATTGGGTATTGCCGCAGTCCATGTAAAGGTATCAAAGTGAAAACAAAATCTTATCTTTAAAAGAAAAAAAGTAAAAGAAAAAAAAAATCCAACTTTTAAACGAAACTAATAAACTAATTATTGTCACACGTCAACATAAGCCGACTGCCGAGTTTGACTCTCAATCTCAAGCGAATAACAAAGGAAGGCCATAAAGATAGTAAAACAAAGCCCCCAGAGACCACTAACCGTTGTCACCATAATTTTGTACTTTCTAAACAGCCCATAACTAACACGGCAGTTAAGCATCGGTTCAAAAGGACGAGTCGTGTTCGCGGAGTCCGAAGAAATCCGCACCTCCACATCGTCGCACGCAACTTTTATGGTGACTTTATGATCCAGCATATTGCGGCCTCTAAACCTGGTCAAGGCCTTCAACTCCACATCCAAGAAGGAAACTCCAATTCTGCCCCTGCCGTCTGCAACCCATTTGTCCACATGGATTTCCACGTCGTTCTTGCTTATATACTCCACTGTGGTGTGGCCGTACAGCTCGAAAGGAATTAGAGAGTCGGAGCAGACTTCCGATAGAAGCGGTGGATAACGGAGGTGATGATGTTGCTGTAGGAGACGATTATTAGAGATAAAATATAAAAGTAATGAAGGCTCACCTCCTATTAGTTTAAGCTTTTAGAATCAGTGGTAATTTAATATGGTATCCAAGCCAAAAGACCTAGCGGTAAGAGGTTCAAAACTCAATAACTCTATCCAAAAATAAAAAATAAAAGATGTGTGAGGACCCAAATAAGCCCAAAAAAGGCCAGGCCGAAAATGCACATATAAGGACTCAGACGGGTCTACATGTGAAGGGGAGTATTATAGATAAAATATAAAAGTAATGAAAACTCACCTCCTATCAGCTTAAGCTTTTAGGACAATGTGTTCGTCCATGTTTGTGATGTCGAAAGCCACGTGTTCGTCCATGTTGGTGATGTCGAAAGCCACGTTAACCTCTGCCCGGACATCGTCGCCGGAGATGTTATGGAAGTTGCCGGTGGCGGAGGTGAATGCGACATTGAAATTAGGTTTATCCGGACAGAAATAATCTCGTAACATCCAATCTATCAACAGGCTTGAACAGAATATAGCTATGGAAACCAACGCAATGAAGAAAATACAGTCCGTAATATAAGTGCAGCGCCTACCCGCCATTATTGAATATAGACAAGTGCTAGCTATATATATTTATATACACACATACATACATTAGATAAAGTAAATTCAAGAGTTTTTCTTTTAGTAAAACACTATCATGATAGAGTCCTAGATAAATTGTTACTTTTGTTGTTATTAATCTTTCAGTAAGGCTATACAACAAAATTCTAGACCAAATCACATGGCATCTGACATGATACTCCACGTCACAGTGCCACATCACGAACCAATTTTTTAATTTATTTATTGATTAAAGTGTTATAATTATTTTCTGTAAAAATAAAAAATAAAAAACCTTCACAGTGCCACATCACGAACCAAAATTCTTCGTTTTGTTGATTTTGTGTCGCTAGCTTTTAGAATATATGAAACTATTATTATTGAACCTCAAGCTTCCCGTTTCGTCTCTTTCAATATCGTCGTCATATCTAGGAATTTTATTATTTAAGTTTAGGTTTTTTTAATTTCTCGTATGTGAGGTAGTTATTGCGGCTGGTAGCTAGTTTGGGTTTTGATTCTTATCTTTTATTTGTTTTAAAAGAACGGAAAAGAAAGCCAATTTGCAGAGCAAAAGCGTCGAACAATTGGATTACACGAATTGCGCTGAAGGAATTGGTAATATCAAATAGAGATTCTCCTTGCCTATAAAATTCGATAGATATTTATTGTTCACGTATAGATAATTATTTTTTTTATTTTTGAAATATCGTTGTGTATGGATGTTTAATATATATGTTTCGTTCTATGTGTGTCATTATATCATATTGTGCAAGTATATGTAGGAAAAAGCAAACAATCAAGTCCCTCCTTCCATTGACATTAAGCAATAGTTTTTATGATCAACATCATATATGCCCCTGTGCACCATTGTCTATGCATGCACAGGTATTCAATGTTCGTTGATTTTTCCATCAATTTATTTTCAACATAATATGTTAATAATATTACTGCATGTTTTATTAGGGTATGTGTTAATGTTATACAAGCATTTCATCTACAACCATATCAAAAAATGCCAATATAATTAATAACTTGTATGAGTTATGTTGACATCTCTGTAATGAGCAAAATTCTAGTTCTCCTGGAGTACCAATTCCCTTCTCTAATATACATGTGAGACTTATAATTTCTGTAACGAATAAAATTAGATAAATGCATGCTCCAAATAGTGATTAACAGTAAAAATTACAGATAAAATATTACCATATTGAAAGATTAAATTTGAATTAGGTCAAATTTTAAAAATTACAGTTCAAATTCTCCCTTTTAAAATTTTGAGGGCCTAAATTTAAAACCCATCAAATTAAAAGTAATTAAGTTACAATTAGCTTTTTTTATTTAGAAATATATAAGAACTTTTTTCCACTCTAACCAAAACCCACCTGCGCATTCATGACGGTGAGTAACAAAGATATCACTGGCACTGAAATTATATATGCACACGGAGTCACAAACTCAAATCACAGACACTCACACGTACGCACCCAAATATTTTACCGGTAATAGTTATCAGCATCTGACTTTTGGGACACAAAACACACAGAATAAAAAGAAAGAAAGAAAAACAATAACCACGTGGAGGGAGGCTTGCGATTAAGATTTGATATTCTTGAAAATATTTGATAAAATTAACAAACACGTGGAGGGAGGCTTGCGATTAAGGCCTAGTGACGTAGGAAGTCAGTAAATAGAGAATCGGAACTTTACAAACAAACTAAAATGCTTGCTTATTAACTGAAAATTCAATAGCTCCTATTCTCATTAATTTCTCAAAGCTTTTCCAAACTTTACAAAAATGGAGGAAAACTATCAACTTGCCAAAAACTGTCGCCTACGAGGCCGATTACGTTGCTTTAGCGATGCAACAGACAACCTGACAAAATCCTAACTAATTCTTGTCACGTGGATAACCATGGAGATACGAATATTAATTCATTGATGAGGTCGTATCTTTGATGCCACGTTGCCGAGCTTACAGACACAGAACGACATCGTTCTAAACACAAAAACTAAAACTTAAAACATTTAAACAAAATGCTGTCATTACAAAACAAAAAGTAATAACCAATAAAATTTAAACTTGAGCAACAGTAACTATGGCTTCATCTCCATCATTCCTTCCCACCCGTTGAGAGCTCGACCTCGATTGAGGATGACAATGTTGGAGCATCATTGGGAGGATAAAAATCAAACAAGTCCGAAACATTAAAGGTTGGTGAGATGTGTAAATCTGGAGGCAGGTCGATGACATATGCATTGTCTCCAAGTTTCTTGAGAATAGGCAAAGGGCCAATTTTCTGACTCTGCAATTTGTGGTAAGTACCCGCCGAAAAACGCTCTGTGCGAAGGTAGACCATGACAAGATCATCGACATTGAAGACTTTATGACGTCGATGGACATCTACTGATGCTTTATAGTTTTGATTGGATTTTTCCAGAGCTCGTGTCACCTGTTGATGGATAGATGAAATCTACTGAGCTAAATCCTTTGCATCCTGGTTTCCTTCAGTAGAGTCTTTGTTGATATCAGTAGTAAGGTTAGGAACCTTAGTGTAGACTATAGCGAATGGTGAGAGACCAGTGGAGCGATTGGTCATGCTATTATATGCAAATTCAGTTTGAGCTAGTACCAGATCCCACTGCTTTGGTTTGCTGCCAACCAAACATCTCAGCATATTTCCCAATGTACGATTAACCACTTCAGTCTGACAGTCAGTCTGGAGGTGGTAAGCACTGCTGAACCGAAGGATGGTGTTGAAATGATACCACAGACTTTTTCAAAAATGACTCATAAACTTGACATCTCGGTCAGAGGTGATTAACTTTGGGGCTCCATGTAATCGAACCACATCTTGAAAGAACAACTTAACTACATGAGATGCATCACTGGTCTTCTTGCAGGGTAAGAAGTGTGCCATTTTGGAGAAACGATCCACGACAACTAAGATGGAATCATGTTGTTTTTGGGTTTTGGGGAGACCAATGATGAAATCCATGGAGATGTCTTCCCAAATGTTGTGTGGTATAAGCAAAGGGTGTAGAGACCAGTATTTTGGGAATGACCCTTAGCTGTTTGACACACAATGCACCTTTGAATAAATTGAGAGACATCATTCTTAAGGTGTGGCCAGTAAAACCTATATTCCATGAGTGTAATTGTTTTGTCTCTACCAGTGTGAGTTGAGAGACCCTCTGCATGCGGTTCCTGGATCAATTGGAGCCTAAGAGAGCCCTGAGGAATACAGAGCAGGTCCCCTTTGAAAAGAAAACCATCGTGGATGTGGAAAGTTCTCACATGTTCATGCCATTCACATTTCAGCCAGATGGGAGCAAAGTCTGGATCCTCTCTATACTAATCCTTGATTGAATCAAAACTGATGAGTTAAGCATGCATCGTGGTTAGCAGGTCTGTTTTCCTACTCAAAGCATCTGCTACTTTGTTCAAAGCTCCAACCTTGTGCTTGAACACATAAGGGAATTTCTAGATTGTTTCAATCCATCGAGCATGGGCTGCATCAATCCTCTTTTGGGATTGAATGAATTGGAGGGCATTGTGTTCACTGTGGATGATGAACTATTTAGGTATAAGATAATGCTCCCAATGTTTAAAGGCTCGAACAAGTGCATACAAATCTTGCACATAAGTAGACCACCTTTGCCTGGCTTCACTAAGTTTTTCACTGAAAAATTCAATAGGTCTACCCTCTTCAGTAAGCATAGCACCTATGCCAGTTTTGGAGGCATCTATTTCCAGCTCAAAGACTTTATCAAAGTCAGGGAGAGCAAGGACTGGAGCCTCACTGAGCTTCTGTTTTAGCAGGGTAAAGCTCTCTGTCTGAGGAGAGCCCCAATTAAATTTTCCCTTCTTCAAGTAGTCAGTAATAGGCCCTGCTATGGTATTGAATCCCTTAATAAATCTCCTATAGAAAGTTGCTAGGCCATGAAAACTTCTGACCTCATTGATGGTAGAAGGGGTTTTCCAATCTTTAATAGCTTTAACCTTTGCAAGGTCATTTTTAATACCCTCACCATTGATTATGAATCCCAAGAAAAGTAGTTCATTGCTCAAAAAATCACATTTCTTTAAATTGAGATAGAGTTGGTTAGATTGTAATACCTGAAACACTTGAGCAAGGTGATTTAAGTGTTGGTCTATGTCCTGGCTGTAGATGAGGATATCATTGAAGTAAACCACCACAAATTTGCCAATAAAAGGTTTTAATATCTCATTCATAAACCTCATAAAGGTGTTGGGGGTATTGCAGAGACCAAATGGCATAACTTGCCACTCATAGAGGCCTTCTAGGATCTTGAATGCTGTTTTCCACTCATCTCTTTGCCTGAGTCTGATTTGGTGGTAGCCACTCCTGATGTCCAACTTGGAGAATAACTTAGAGCCTCCCAATTTGTCAAGTGTATCTTCAATTATGGGAATGGGAAAGTTGTATTTGATAGTGATCTTGTTGATAGCTCAACTGTCAACACACATCCTCCAGCTTTCATCCTTCTGTGGGACCAAGATAGCTGGGACAGCACAGGGACTCAAGCTAATCCGAATTAGGTGTTTCTAAAGCAAATAATCAACAATTTCCTGTAAAACTTGACTTTCTTTAGGGTTCATCCTGTAATGTGGCAGATTTGGGACTGAGGCTCCAGGAACAAAATCAATCTGGTGTCGAATGTTCCTTTGTGGGGGTAGGCAATTTGGTAGGTCTTGGGGGGAAATGGCCTGAAATTTAGTGAGAATGTGTTGAATGCTAGATGGGAATGGAGGTTTGTTAGCTTCTGTGTGGGTTGGAACTTGAGCAATGGCTATGAGGGCAAATAGGTTATGGCATTGTTTAGCTTCTTGTTGGAATTTGGTGCCAGAAATAGTGAGGAAGGTAGGTTTTGAAGTAGGTAAATGGGGATTGGATGGCTGGATGGTGTCCTGAAGTAGTTTGGAGGGAAGAAGTACTATTTTCCTATGATTCCAATGGAAAACATAAGTGTTTTCTGACCCATTGTGCATAACCTTGTTGTCAAATTGCCAGGGTCTCCCTAGGAGAAGGTGGCATGCATCCATCTCCAACACATCACACATGAGCTCATCTTTATAATGCTTCCCTATGCTGAATTGAATTTTACATATCTCTGTGACCTTTACTTCATTTCCCTTCTTAATCCATCCAACGGAATAAGGTTTGGGATGCTTCATTGTTTTCATATTCAACACCTTAACCAAAGTTTTGGAGACAATATTCTCACTGCTGCCACTATCAATGATGACTTCACACACTTTTCCTTCCACTGTGCACTTAGTTTTGAAGATCGAGTGTCTCTGTGGTTCCTGTGGCTGTTTAGGGGAGAACATCAGTCTCTGAACTATGCATAGTAGAGGTTCTCCACAATCTTCAAGAACTAGCTCAACCAATTCATCTTCAGTTCCCCTTCAGCATCCTCAAACTCTCATGCCTCGCTTGCAGTGGACTTAGCATTGTCTACATAATTAAGAGTCTTCCTTTGGAGGCATTCATTGGACTTATGCCCAGGCATGTTACACCTATGGCACTTTATTGGGAAAGGCTTATGGTAAGGGTTTTGGGGCTTGAAATTGGGATTTGGGGGTCTAGGTTGTTGTTTTGGCTGCAAATATGTTTGTTTTGTAAATGGCTGAGGGAGTGTAAGCTTTGGTTTGTCACTGTAGAGGTCTGTCATAGATTTCCACTTGGAGGGGGTTTTGTTTGCTCCTCGGTGCAACTGCCTTTCAACTTTATGAGCAAAACTAATAGCCTCATCTAATGACCAAATAGGGCTCAACTCTAATTTTTCGTGAATTGGGAAGGACAATCCAGCCACATACCTTGAAACAAGTTGTTTTTTAGTTTCATTGAAGTTATTTCTGGCACTGAGCTTGCAGAACTCCTCAATGTAGGTGTCAATGCTTTGAGTGGCTTGAGAGCATTGATGATATTTTTGGAAAAGGATGTGATTGAAGTTAGCAGGGAGGAATTTGACTCTTAGTAGCTTTCTCATCTTTGGCCAGGTCTGAATTAGTCCTTTTCCTTGCCTCCTTCGATTTCCAATGAGCTGCTCCCACCATGCTGAGGCTCCTCCTTTGAGTTTGTAGGCAATGAGTTTGACCTTCTTATCCTCAGGGACTTCCATATATTCGAAGAAGGTCTCGATGGAAGTTAGCCAATCCAACAACTCCTCAATACCTAGATGGCCATCAAACATGAGTATGTCCACTTTGATCTTAAAGTTGGACATATGATTTTGAGGTCCATATCAATTAGTGTGGCCAAATGGGGTTGGTGGTTGGGCAGTTTCATCAAAGAATTCACCATCTTCCTCGGAGTCAGAATTTGGAATGAATTGATTAGGTGGCCAGCGTGGGGGAACAAAAGGTTGCAGTAAGCGGGGGCGTTGGGGAAATAGAGAGGCTTCCACATCTGGGGTTGTATGGGTTGGGGTTCGACTGTGGAGGGATGGCTAGGCTGTCGGTGGGCGAATGCAAGGAATATCTTGATCACAAGTTCTACCAACACTCAGATTCATTCCTGTTCCATTAGCAATCGTGGAGCAGAGGTTACGGATCTCACCAGTAAGTGTATCCAACTTGTGCTCCATGCTCACCATGGTTGCCCTTAAGGCCTTCATGTCCTGGTCTTCTGCAGCGACACGGCTGCTTCCTTCACCAGAGTTTGACATTAGTTCGTGGAGTCTCACCAGAGTTCTGATACCAATTGACGTAGGAAGTCAGTAAACAGAAAATCAGAACTTAACAAACAAACTAAAATGCATGTTTATTAACTGAATATTCAATTGCTCCTATTCTTATTAATTTCTCAAAGCTTTTCCAAGCTTTACAAAAATGGAGGAAAACTATTAATCTGCCAAAAATTGTCGCCTATGAGGCCGATCACGTTGCTTTAGCGATGCAGCCGACAACCCGACAAATCCTAACTAACTCTTGCCACGTGGATAACCGCGGAGATATGAATATTAATCCATTGATGAGGCCGTATCTTCGATGCCACATTGTCGAGCTTACAGACGCAGAACGACATCGTTCTAAACACAAAAACTTAAACTTAAAACATTTAAACAAAACGCTATCGTTACAAAACAAAAAGTAATAACCAATAAAATTTAAACATGAGCAACGGTAACTATGGCTTCATCTCCATCACCTAGGCTTATTAATTTTTATTTCAACAGTAATATGCTTTGTAATTAAGCTAAATTTCAGAAGATATGTTTAGAATTAGCTCAAATATTTTTGATATTTTTTTTATCATAAGTTCCAAATCGTAATTTCAATTTAGGTATTACCACACAGGCAATCTTATTTTTGAAAAATGAACTTTTAACCCCACCCTACCGGTCCAACTCAGTCAACGATCTAAAAATTTAACGACAATTTTCAATAAAGAGTTTATCATGCATGGGCATCTGCAACTTCCTTTCGAAAATTTGTCTTTTTTTTTAATTAAAATATTTTTATTTAAGAAACACCAGAAGGAAGAACATCATCATGAATGTAATTAATGAAGTAACCAATCAGGTCCTTCCATCTATGATTCACGGGACTTCTGCAAAAATTAAATTTAGATGGTTTAAAATGTTAAGAGATCTCTTGGTGCTTTGATACACCATTTCCACGATGTACATATATATATATATATGAAAGAGTCAATGAATCTTACGCGATGCTATGAAAATAGTAATCAAATTCAAACGAAACTGAACTAATTATTGTCACGTCAACGTAGTCCGACTAACTAGTGAAGGCAATACAGATAACAATAATACCAAGAACAGAAGCCCCCAAGAGACCGAACCATTGCGAACATAATGTTGAACTTTCTCAACGGCCCATGACCAATGCTGTGTTGAAGCATAGGATCAAAACGATGAGTCGTCGTTGCGGAGTCTAAAGAAATCCGCAACTCCACGTTGTCGCACGCAATTTCTGTGCGAACTTCATGCTCCAGCAGTTTGCGGCCTCTAAACCTGGTCAGGACCTTCAGCTCCAAGTCCAAGTAAGAAATTCCTATTTTGCCCCTTTCGATTGCAACCCATTTGTCTGCTTGGATTTTTCGTGTTGTTGGAGCTGACGAACACTTGTCTGGCGTGCTTGGCGTACTGCTCGAAAGGAAGACACTATATCGTGATGGAGTCCTGGACTAGTTGTTACTTCTGTTGTTATTTGTCGTTACTTCACTGATTATTTATTCCAACAACATATTAGAAAGGGTTTAATGAATATTATAGAAGGGGTAATATTACAAATATCAAATTTATTAATTAAATATTTTTATAGTTAATAATGTGTTAGTTTATTAATAATTAATAAGCTAAGGATGCTTTACAATTATTAAAATATGATATTCTTATCGGATATCAAAAATTTAGTTAATAAATTTAATGGATATCAAATGAAGTACTCATTGAAGAAACTAAAAGTAGATGGAAACACTACCGTTCCGTTGCTTTTCAAGCACCGAATCTAGATTTTGACTTTGCTTGTTTTACTAATAATTTTAAAAGTAAAATTATAAATTTTAAAATATTAATCAAATTTATATATTAAATGACACATGTTAAGATATTATTGGCAATTAATATATTCATATAACTTATAAATATGGATAATTGAATCTTTAAATAGATAAATGAATCAAAACATAAACAAATTAAATATTGACACATCATTTAGTACATTATTTAGTAAATAAATTTGGTTAATATTTTGATAAATCTAGCATTATTATAATTTTGAGGCTCCAAAAGCCATGAAGGCCAAAGTATGGGTTAAACTTCTTTAGGCATGAAAATTTTGTTGGATTTTTGGTGTTTGGACCAAGAACCTATCAAAGAGAAATGTTAGTTTTTCTTTGATTTTTAACTTGATAGTCTTGGTTTAGTGTACGCGGAAACTTGATAATGTTTTTTTTTTAAAGAAGAACAAAAGAAAAAATATAAATAATTATGGTATTTTGGGTTGAAACAGAGAAGAAATGAGAAGAAGAACTTTTACATTCAAGAAAAATATTCAGCCCATTTTTCATTCATCATTTTATGGTATTTATATATATTACATTAAACTAAAACACAGTATATTTGACATCCATCGTATAAATTCAACATACCTTCTATATGACATTTTGTTAGTACCGAAGAATACGCTACCTAAAATTGGAAGGCATTCTCTTATCCTCAGAATATTGCTTGTTTGCTTTTGCTTTATCCAAAAAAGTAATGGTAAGTGTCTTATGTCGCGTGACGTTTCCTCTTTCATAATTTGACCAAATACAGACTTCCGAGTGTGAACGTTAGCTGAGACGCCGAACTCTTCATGAGTATGTCTCAGACATTCTGAGGGAAAGACTTCTCAGATATTAACATTTCTCTAAGACATTTTATCATTGGACACTTCAGTCTCAGCCTTGGACATTTTATACTGAAAAAATTCGGTCTCAACCTCAGACTTTGCTCAACCTTTCTTGTCTCGGACATTTGTCTCAGACTTTATTGTCTTATCTCGCCTTTTGTCTCTAAGATGTTGCCTCGGCATTTCTTAGCTCACCTTTTGTCTCGGACATATTGTCTCAGCATTTTTTAGCTTCACCCTTTTGTCTTGGACATGTGTCTTGGGCATTGTTGTTAGCATTTTTTATCTCAGACATTTGTTTCGGACATTGTTGCCTCAGCATTTCTTGGCTTAGACATTTATCTCGGACATTGTTGCCTCAGCATTTCTTAGCCTTAACATTTGCCTTGGACATTATTGCCTTAGAATATTTGGCATGCCTCATTTTATGTGTGGCAAAATTGCCACCTTTCAACACTCCTCCTTAACAATATATATTTAATGGATTATATTATCTTTGATTGAAAAGGAAAAGAAGAAGAAGGAAACAACTCCAGCAAATATACTACAATAAATACTTGTAAAGATAAATTTATATATACAAACATACTTTATATAAACAAACACTCATTCAATTTTTGTTTTTTACCATGCCCACATTTTCATATAAAAGTATTTTATATGTTTAAATACATTTTGCTACTGGACAAAGTTTATTTTGGTATTCCTATAATTCTTTTTTGCATTTAATACTTTTTAAATTTCAAGAAATTGCATTTGGTAACAAACTGTTACATATAACAAAAACCGTTAAGTTCATCTTTTTTTAGCCTAAATTTTATTTTTTTATGTTTATTAATTTTGGATTATTTTAGGATCAATTACTCATAAAATTAAAAAATATATTTATTTCTTTACCCGAAATTAAGTTTAGTATTAAACTATAGATGATTGAAAGGTTTTCGTTAACTTTTAACCGTTTGTCCTCAAAATGCAATTTTTTTAGGGAATCTAATGCAAATAATCGAAATAAAATGACCAGGAAGAGAGATAGAGTAGAACATTTCAGATAAGCTAGCACTCCCCAAATAACCCAAATCAAGCCCCAAAATATTATTAAGAAATAAGTGAGTACAAAAGAATTTGAAACACCCATCAAAGGGCGAGAAACAAGCCTAAAAAGATTAAACCTACATAGCCTCGTTTAAACTTGATTACATAAATCCCCAAGTAAAAAAAACTGCAACCAGAAAAAAAAAAGTGATGGGGATTAAACAAACCGAAAACATTAAAGATAATACAACAAGGCCAAAAAACAGAGGACAACTCAAGAAAAACAATAAGTATGAAGAAGAGCATCGCGATGAGCAGCAATGCAACTAGCAGAACTTTGAAAAGTCCAAACATCATAGATATTTGAGCTCCGCAAGAACGTCTGCAACTTGGTTTCCCTCCTTATAAATATGAGAAACATAAAACTCAATAAAATGAATATAATGCAAATAATTAGACATCCAAACACAGAAAAACCAAGAGACCCCCACATGATGACAAGAAAACAGTTGCACTACCAAAAGAGGGTCAGTAATGTCGGGTAAACACCGACGTCTTAAGTGTTTAATACGACGGACCATACCGTTGTTTTTAACATTACTGAAGCCATCTAGATGCCACGGGGCGCAACTATAGACGACAAGCCACAATTAGGAACCAACGTATAAAGACCCACGTGACAAGTTAAATACGACGGTTTGTATCTAGGAACCGACGTTTATAAATCAGTGTATAAACGACGGTTCCCACATAGGCCTATCGTTTATGTTTTTTTTTTCCCAGCTGCTTTTATATATTTATTTTTAATAAAATTTTAATTAAAAATATGTTTTCAATTAATAAAATAATCACTAATAAAAAAAAGCTATACAAATAATGAATTTGTTACATACAATTATAAAAATTGTAAACAATTCTAATTAAAATAACATTACTAATTACACACAACAATACTAATTAAAATAACAATTTTAATTGCAAAACACTTATACATAGTTACTAATTAAACCATAACTCTCATATACAATTTTTCACACAAAATGTGCGCAATATATGCATGGGTAGTTCATACATATCATCGGATTTAATACATATCATTGGGTTTAATATATATCATCGAATCGTTAATAGAATTGCCGATTATATACACAATATACAAATTAACAACCAACTTAATAAAATAAATTCAATATTCAAACAAAATAATACATTATATTCAATATTCAAACTTTCCAATGCACGGGTTAGGCCCATCATAAACAAATTAACAACTAGACGAACACAATGTATTCAATATTCAAACTTTCCAATGCACAGGTTCAAACATTTTCACAAAATAATGCATTCACAATTTGTTAAAGACAATTTAAATGGATTGCCGAGTACTCACATTCAAGTTTTGGAGTTGAAATATCATAAATATTCCGTGAAATGAAGTAGTAATCCGACCACAATGGAGAAGAAGAGCAAATGGCGGTGACTTGCATGTTTAGGGTTTCTTGTGAAATGGAAGAAAATTAGAGAGGATGAGGCATGTAATGAACAAAACACATAGCCAAAACGGTGCTTTTTTGTTAAAAAGATGGTCCAAAGCTAGGCATGTCGTTTTAACCCAGATAACATGATGCCAAAACGGTGGTGTTTTGATAAAAACAATAGGTTCAAAGCCAGGTCAGTCATTTTTTTTTATCCAAGAAGGGGTAAAAAATGATGGACCAGAACTAGGCCAGTCGTTTTTACCCATTACAAAACCGTCGTTTCTACTCCATAGAACCATCGTCTTACCCTGCTAAAAATTGCCAACCAAGACACGTGGCATCCACGTGTCTTGGGGCATTATAAAACGACGATTCCAATGAGAAACCTTCATTTTAGTGGATCAACGTCGGTAATCTCGGAACACCGACGTTTATATAGAATTAAGGGACATCGTATATGACATCTTTATGGAATAGTGTACATAAATTGAATTACATTCCAATCAGATAATAATAATAATAATAAAGAATCTTAAGAGTGCATTTAATCCTAAGAGTTGATATTGTCACAGTATTTTATCTCTAGTTTTATTGCATTAAAAATAAAGAATCTATATCATAAATAGTTACACTTTAAGAATTTAAAACATATAATTTATAGTCATAAAAGAAATAAAATAAATAAAAGACCAGGAAGGAGGACATATTTATCATATTGTGAAAAAAAAAATAATAATAATAATAATCAGAAATAATTTCTACTAGAACTGCAAAGCAGCACATGCAGGGAGATTTATTAAAAATAAGAAAAAAAGTTTACAAAAAATAAAACCCGTAGGTTTTAGCCAACAACCTACAACTACATGGCCTTATTAAAACCTGACAGAAAAAAACTCCTGAAGGGAAAACAACTGTTAGAAAAAAGAGTGACAGGATGTTTGAACAAATAAAACCATAACCCACATAAATAAACATTAACGAAACCTAAAAGCCCGACCACCTATAATATCATCCTTATGAGCAAAAACAGAAAAGTTTGGAAGAAAAAAGCACCAAAGATCATCTTAAGTTGAAATAACATACTTATAAAACATATATGCTACATGATTCCCCTCATGAAAAATATGAGAAATCCTAAAATGAAATGTGCGCACATACCTCAAACATCTAGACCAATAGACCTAATACTTCCAAGGAACCTGAAGCAAATATGTCTAAAAACTGACGACCACATAAGTGGAATCACACTCAATCCAAAGATGATCTCAATTATAACTCTCTACTAGCTCTTGAGCATGCAAAACCACCAAAATTTCAGCTTCAAAAGCATGAACCAAACCCAACTAAATTGCAAAGCACCCTTTAACAAAACCTCGGGAAGTCTGAAAAATACAACCCCCACCACCAGGACTTGGACACCCATTAGTTACACCATCAATATTGACCTTGATCCAAGCAGGCATTGGAAGGTTCCACACCACAAGAATAATCTTAGGAGCTTTATGAGGAATTGCCTTAACCCCTGAAGTCCTACAGACCAATAAATCGTCTTTCGAATTAACAATATGACCTGAGTGCAAAGTATTTGCCTCACAAACAGCTCTAACAATAAAAATAAAAGCCTGGGAGACAGGGGCAAAAAACCTTCATGCAAAGACTTGAGCCTGGCAAACCAAATAGCTACAAAACCAGAAATCAAAGCCACTTTCCAAAGAGCATCCACCTGAGAACTTAGCTTCAAATTTATAGCATTATGAAAAAGAAAAAGTGGGAAATCCGTAATGCTAAGACTAAGCTTAAACTGTAAAGAAATGAAATCCTAAATAGCTCGTGCATTAGGACAATCCAAAAATAAATGATCAATAGAATCTGAATGCCTCTTACAAACATAACAACGAGAAGCCATATGTATCCCATGCCAAATCAAAGCTGAATCCATAAACAACCTACCAAGAAAAAGTCTCCCAACCAAAATCAATCTAGAATGAGGAATATAAGGAACCCATATCAAAGCAACCCAACCCCAATGTCGAGAAGCATTAATACAATGCAAATACATCTCCTTGCAAGTAATCGTCCCCAATTTTGAATATTTCCAAACCAATAGATCAGTACCAGAACTCAAAACTCTAGTCTTCTCAATTTTAACAGCCAATTTAGGAAAAGCCATTTTAAAATCAACAAGTAACAACCATTGACCATCTTCAGAAAGAAAATTAAAGATACAAACATTAGAAGGGGTGCACTGTTGACCCTATAACAAAGTAACTAAAGATTCACCCAGCCAATTATCATACCAAAAATGTAACTAAAACCTACAACTAATGAGCCAAACATATTCCTTAAAAATCTGATCCTGAATATCCCGAATGGATGGCCAAATAGAAGAAGTGAGATAGAAAAGCTTATTCAACTTTCTTTTAAAACGAGATCTTAGAAAGTGAAAAATAGGAGAGTCAAAAGTCATCATCTTCCAGACAAGCTTACTTAACAAGGAGAAATTAAAAAATGTCAAATTCTTTAAACCAAAACCACCAAGCTTTTTCGGCAAACAACAATTAGACCATGCTACAGTGACTGCCCTTTTCCCATTAATATCCCCAGTCCAGAAAAATTTTGTAATTGCTAAGGTAACATGCCGAATTAACTTAATAGGCCATCGATAAACCATAAAAGTATGAACAAAAGAAGAGGTGATTACCGAATCAATTAGACAAACACATCATATATAAGATAAATGACGACATTTCCAAGCATCAAATTTTTGAAGAATTTTATCAGCAATTTGCTAAAGCAGACGCTGAGTAGGTTGACTTTTAATCAGGGGAGCACCTAGATAGCTGAAAGGAAGCTTACCCAATCTCATTACCGTATCCCTAACAATTTGATTTTGCTGAGAGATTGAAAAAGAAGCACACACAAAAATCTAAGATTTATTCCAATTAACTCGCTGACCTGAAATGTCTCCATAGCAACGGAAAAGATTGACCACTGTATGAACATTCTTCTTCAAACCCTTACAAAAATATTAAAATATTATCCGCATAGAGAAAGTGAGAAGGAGCCATTACCTCCCTAGTTGCATACATGGGAAGCAATCTATCCAAAGCCACCAACTGAGAAATATATCAGCTAAGAAACTCTTCCGCAGTATAAAAGAGCAAAGAAGATAACAGATCTTCCTTCTTCACCCCCTAGAGCAAAAGAAATAACCTTTTGGAAAACCATTAATCAAAACTGAAATTCTGGCATACTGCAAAATATTAGAAATCCGAAACCGAAACTTATCAAAGAAACCAAAAGCTTTTAAAACCTCCATCAGAAAAAAGCCACGATGAAGTATCAAAAGCCTTTCTGATATCAATTTTAAAAGCAAAATTTCCACCAAAGCACTTCCTATCCAATAAGTTAACACACTCTGAAGCATCAGCAACACACTCCTCAATATGACGACCCTTAATGAAGCCAAATTGATTATGAGAAATAAACCTCGCAGCAATAATAGCCACCCGATCCACTATTATCTTGATAACAATTTTAAATAAAAAATTACCCAACATAATAGGACGAAAACCATCAACCGTATTGACATCTGAGGACTTCGGGGTAAGAACTATAAAAGTTGAATTTATACTTGGTTGCAGCTCTCCTGAAAGGAAAAAATACTGAACAGCTTTCACCACATCAACCCCCACAATAGCCCAACACGTTTGGAAAAAAAAAACACCTAAGAAACCATCCGGACCCGGTGCACTAAACGAATCAAGATAAAAAAACAACATGCCGAAACCTCAATCTTCGAAGGCACTGATGTAAGCATATCTTATCAACTTGAGACACATCATCTGATATTACCTGCTGGACATCAACCAAATCCAAAGAATTATCATTTTTATCAGAAAAAATATCTTTGAAAAAAGAGATAACATGCTCCTGAATAATATTTTGATCAAAACAAGGAGTATCATTAATCTGTAAACAAGTCAAAGCCTTGTTAGCCTTCTTTCTTCGACGAAAAGCATAGAAAAAACTTGTGTTTCTGTCCCCATCACTCAACCATTTAACACAGCATTGATCCTTCAAAAGCAATTCCTCCCTCTGCCACTCTTAATCCAAAATAGTTTGAGCCTCCAGCTCTTGACTGTATAAACCCTCCGAAGCAATCTGAGACTGAATATTTTGCAGACTCTCTCTGGCCTTTAGAACTCAAGAGTGGACATTACCAAAATAGTCAAAATTCCATCTGCGAAGAACATATATAACCCTTTTAAGCTTTTTCATCACCCTCAACATCGGAGTACCTAGGACCTCAAAAGACCATGCTTTCTGTATCAGAGGTAAAAAAATCAGCATGAGTAGCCCACATAGTCAGAAACCGAAAATGTTGAGGACCCGTGGAAGACTTGCAATGCAAAGAAAGAACCAACGGATTATAATCTGAATGATACCAAGGAAGAGCTACACACGAAACCCTTGCGAACAATCCAAACAGGATTAAGAACAGAAAGATCTATCCAACTTACTTTCACTATAAGCTAACAAACCATTGCGAGCCCATGTAAAAAAAAAGTACTCTTAGTCTCAATCTCACATAATCCCGAATCTGCAATGGCTGTACGAAAATCTACACAAGCACTTTGCAAAGGAGGTGGTCCCATTTTTTCATGGGAGCCTAAGACCGCATTAAAATTACCCATAACCACCCAGGGGCCCAAAACCGACAATCCCAAAGAAACCAAGGAATTCCATAACTCTCTACAACAAGTAGAGAAAACACTACCATACACACAAGTGAAAAAGAAATCCTTATTCGAACCAGATAAAGAAAATTTATTTATTGCTCCTCAATATTAACCACCGTAACTCCCAAACAACAAACGGAGGTCAAAACCAACAGAGTCGGATTGGAATCCCCAACCATGTTCTTAGCAATTAAATTAAAACCAAGTTTCTCCCAAAAAGAAGGTAAAACAGCAGTCCATTGCACCAAAGGTTCTGCAATGCAAAGGAAAAAAGGTCTATTGATGGGATACAATTTATATATATTTTATATACCTTAATACTTGATTTGTGCATGTTTTATTCACTTAAAATGGATTAATTTATATTTTTCTATGTTTTAGGTAGATTTGAGCTTAAAGGGATGAAAAATGATGAAACAGTGGCAAAATCGTAATTAAACAGAAAAACTGAAGAAGCAGTGGCAAAACCATAATTAACTGGACATTGGCAGCAAGGCAGTGCAACCCAGGTGCAAAGCCCAGGCGCCTGGATGGGCACGAATCTAAGCGTTTTGTGCGCGTTTTTGTGATTTTTAGTCCTAGGTTTTAGTATAAATATGTTTTATTATTATTGTAAAGGGTGTGGCCGTTTTTAGAGCAAAAACAACAAAGAATTGAGATTTCTAACAATTATGAGTAGCTAAATCTCTCTTTTGGGTAGGAGTATTATTCATTACTAAAGTACAAGGTGTGAGACTTGATTTATAAGTTTTAATTCAAGTTTAATTATTCAATTTGTGTTCTTCCAATTTATTTGTTTATTATTCAATTCTCTTTTGATTATAATTTGGATCCGTTATAATTATTTGTGGATTGGATATTTGCTAATTAGGAATTCAATCGTATTGAATGTTCTATGTTTAGTAGCACTTTGATTTTAATAATTGCATGCTAAGCTTTTGTTAATTTCTTAGGAGAATGCATAATAGATAAAAAAATTTACAACGTTTGTAGGACTTGTTTATTGTTGGTTGCTATTGTTCTTAATGCTGTTCTGATTTGATTTAGATCACGTTGGTTTAGATATTTCAGAATTAGGATTAATTTACGATCGTATCTGAATTAATTAATTGTGAGAGTTAGAATAAAATTGGTCGTGCTGTTTTATTCAATCCAACATTGAATGATTATTTTCAGATATATTTTTGTCTTTGATCACGTGTTCTTTAGTAATTGAAGATACTCTGACCCAAGGTTTTCTCCAATTGTTATTTTCAATATTTATTAATTTGTTTGCTTTAATAATTGAACCTCCCAACATAAAATCCCCCTTTTGTTTTTATAATTTTACTTTAATTGGAATAGATCGAGTTTGATTATCAGTCTCTGTGGAATCGACCTGAACTTGCTGCTACTACGGTAGTGTTTAAATTCAGTAATTAATTTTGGTGTTTACGACACGCGTCAAATTTTGGCGCCGTTGCCGGGGACTGTGCGTCAATTTCTTTCTATTCTAATTTTAGTATTAGTTTGCTTTGAGATTTTGTTGTTTCAGGTGCATGACTAGACTATCAAAAGAAGGAGATATGAGCCTAGACAGTGATTCTGAATTTGAGGAGATGGTAGCCCCTGCTAACAACAACAGACCTCAAACTTTAAAGGAGTTGGCTGCTCCAAATTTAAATTCTCAGCTTCTTTGCATTGAATTTCCTAAAGTACAAGCTTCATTTGAATTAAAATCTGGATTAATACACTTACTCCCAACTTTCTTTGGTCTTGTAGGTGAAGATCCGCACAAGCATCTGAAAGAGTTTCATGTGGTTTGTTCTGGGATGAAGCCTCATGGTGTAACTGAAGAACAAATCAAGATGAGAGCATTTCCTTTTTCACTCAAGGATGCAGCAAAGAATTGGTTATATTACCTTCCTTCAGGATCTATTAATTCGTGGAATTACATGAAGCAAATATTTTTAGACAAATATTTTTCGGCTTCTAGAGTTGCTAGCATCAGAAAAGAGATATGTGGCATTAGACAATTTGATGGTGAACTATTATATGAATATTGGGAGCGATACAAAAAGTTGTGTTCAAGTTGCCCTCACCATCAAATCAGCGAACAACTCCTCATCCAGTACTTTTATGAGGGAATGTCACCCATGGAACGGAGTATGGTGGATGCAGCAAGCGGAGGTGCTTTAGTTGATAAAACTCCGGCAGAAGCCAAACATCTCATCTCTACTATGGCTGCAAACACTAAACAGTTTGGCTCAAGATCTACCCAACAGTTCAAAAAGGTTAATGAGGTAAGTACTTCTAATATTGAGCAACAAATTTCTGACTTAACTTCATTAGTACGACAGTTGGCTATAAGGCAAGCTCAAGCTGCTGTGGTCTGCAGAATTTGTTTAGTTGTGGGTCATCCTACAGATTCATGCCCAACTTTTCAAGAATATGAGACTGGTCAACAATCAAATATGGTTGGTGCTTTTCTGGGACAACCACAACACAAATATGATCTTTTTTCTAATTCTTACAATCCTGGATGGAAGGATCATCCTAATTTGAGTTATGGAAATAACCCCGAACAAAACCGTTACCAACAACTGTATCAACCAAGACCGCCACCCACAGAACCTCCTCAATCAGGTATGTCATTGGAAAATATAGTGAAAGCTTTAGCCACTAACACTCAACAATGGCAACAGGATGCAGCAAAGAGATTTCAGCATTTGAAGAATCAAATGAGCCAAATAGCAACTGCTGTGGACAAGCTTCAAACAAATCAATCTGGACAATTGCTATCACAACCAATCAATCCACGGGAAGAAGTTAAAGCCATTACCTTAAGAAGTGGACAATTCCAAGAAAGACAATCCGAACACTAAAAAGAAGCATCAAGTGGAAGTAGAAATTAAAGTTGAAGCATCACCTAAGGTAAACTCTAAATCTCTTAATATTTCTTCTAACAATTATATTGTTACTCCCTTTCCTAGCAGATTGAACAAGGGTAAAAAAGATGAGCAAGAACAAGAGCTATTGGACACTTTTAGGAAGGTGGAAGTTAATATTCCACTAATTGATGCAATTAGACAAATCCCTCGATATGCAAAATCCCTTAAAGAATTATGCACCAAGAAGAAAAAGTTGAGAGGGAATGAAATGGTAAGTGTAGGTGAGAACATGTCTGCTATTTTGCAAAGGAAGCTAACTCCAAAATGTAAAGATCCATGTACGTTAACTATACCATGTGTGATTGGAAATTCTAAAATTGAACGTGCCATGCTAGATTTAGGAGCTTCCATTAATGTGATGCCTAAATCAATGTATGATTCTTTACAATTGGGCTCTCTAAAAGATACAAGAGTTATCATACAGTTAGCAGATAGGTCTAATGCCTACCCGATAGGGGTAGTTGAAGATGTTTTGGTGCAGGTTAATGGGATGGTTTTTCCTGCGGATTTCTGTGTTTTGGACATGGCGGATGATACATCTTTAAATCCAACACCAATCATTTTAGGCAGACTATTTTTGAAGACTACTCGAGCAAAAATTGATGTTCATGAAGGAGCACTAACTTTAGAATTCGGTGGAGAAGTGAAGACATTCACAATATTTGATGGGGAGTCCATTACTTGAGGAATTCAAAGGTTTCTTAAAAAAAATAAAAAATTAAAATTGAAATCGCAGCACCAGGCTCCTGGGCTGGGGCCTGGGAAGGCTCTGCCTGGTGGCTGCGCGAAAAAAAAAAAAAAAAAAAAAAAAAAAAAAAAAAAAAAAAAAAAAAAAAAAAAAAAACAACCTTGATCACACTAGTAGATTGGCTTGTCCCTGTACATAATGTGGACTTCGCTTCTTCAGAGGAGTATTACTTTTCTCTTCATATATTTTATTTATTTTATGCAAATTGGAGACAATGTGATTTAAGTGTTGGGGGGGAGTAATTTATGATTATTTAATTTATTTGTTATTTTGTTAGGTTAGTTATTTAGTTTATTCGTATTTTGTTTTGCTTTTTACTTTACTTTTTATTTGTATTTATGGGCTGAGATTGAGATTAGTGAACATATACTTCGCTGCTTTGTTTAATTTTTTATGTTTCTAATTGCTTTGAGTCATGAAAGTAATATTATTATAGATGGAGACTTAGATAAAATGAAGTAAATAGCATGTTTAGCTAAGTGAATTTAGTAATTTGAAGTCTGATGTGGTAACCATTTTGAATTGGGTTAAGTAAAGCTAGTCTCGGTAAATTAAAACTTAAGTGAGCTTTTGAGCCTTGAAGTTGATTTAATCACTTCTTTTAATCATTTTTGTGAGTGATATTCATGTATGAATTTGTATCTTTGGAACTTGCTTTGACATGCTTATTGAGATCACATTGCTACATTTTTGCATTAAAATGATGAAGGCATTTTATTTTATTTTAGCCACTTAGCCTAAAAAAGCCAACATTTATGTTTATCATTGTTTAACCCCTTTGAGCTTTTATGATATTTTTCTTTGATCTTTAGCCTACATTACAAGCCTTGGACTTGATTTTTGACTACTTTTTCCTATCCTAAGTCTAATTGAGCATTTGGGATGTGTGATGGTGAATTTTGTGGGTTGTTTGGAGCAAAAAGATTGTTTTGACTAAGTGTGGGGGTGATCATACTTATGATGGTTGGTATGAGTGAATTGTATATAGTGGTTGAAGAAAAATATTTGGAATTCTCATGCTTTGGTGTGTTTGTTGAAAAGAAAAAAAAAAAAAACAGTAGTAGAAAGAGTATTTGAAAAAAAAAAAGAAAAAAAAAGTGAGAAATTTTTGTTTTTGTGTAAAAGCATGAGAATTGGGCTAAATGTGATAAATTTATAGGAGAAAGAAAATAGTTGAAAAATGTTGGTGTGCATTAGTGAGATCATATCTTGAATACTCTATTGGATTTTGGATGTTACCCCATTGTTTTTCTTATGATTTTTCTTTTCTACCTTACCTTTACCTAAACCACTTTACAACCTTTTAAAAGACCTTCGGATTTTTGCTTAATTGTATGCTAATTGGTGGAGATTAGATTGATAAGCAAGCTTATGATAGAGCAAATTTTTGCATTGAATTCGAGAGAATATTTTCAACATTTTTAAACACTTGAGTGATTAGAGAGAATTCAGTGAGTTGTTTGCCGAGCTAGTTTGAATTGAGCTTAATTAAGTTGGTTGCTAGTAAGACTGAAGATTGTTGGATTCATGTGGCTATGATGTGCTAGTTGTTGAATTTTTGGTTGTGTCTCTGTCTATAATATTTTGTTACTTGATTGATTTAGTTTTTTTTTAAATATAATATTTTATGATTTGCCCGGGACGTGCAAAGATTAAGTGTGGGGGTATTTGATGGGATGCAATTTATATATATTTTATATACCTTAATACTTGATTTGAGCATGTTTTATTCACTTAAAATGGATTAATTTATATTTTTCTATGTTTTAGGTGGATTTGAGCTTAAAGGGATGAAAAATGAAGAAACAGTGGCAAAATCGTAATTAAATAGAAAAACTGAAAAAGCAGTGGCAAAACCGTAATTAACTAGACGTTGGCAGGAAGACAGTGCAACCCAGGCGCAATGCCCAGGCGCCTGGATGGGAGCGAATCTGAGCATTTTGTGCGCGTTTTTGTGATTTTTAGCCCTAGGTTTTAGTACAAATATGTTTTATCATTATTGTAAAGGGTGTGGCCGTTTTTAGAGCAAAAACAACAAAGAATTGAGATTTCTAACAATTATGAGTAGCTAAATCTCTCTCTTGGGTAGGAGTATTATTCAGTACTAAAATACAAGGTGTGAGACTTGATTTATAAGTTTTAATTCAAGTTTAATTATTCAATTTGTGTTCTTCCAATTTATTTGTTTATTATTCAATTCTCTTTTGATTATAATTTGGATCCGTTATAATTATTTGTGGATTGGATATTTGCTACTTAGGAATTCAATCGTATTGAATGTTCTATGTTTAGTAGCACTTTGATTTTAATAATTGCATGCTAAGCTTTTGTTAATTTCTTAGGATAATGCATAATAGATTAAAATTTTACAACGTTTGTAGGACTTGTTTATTGTTGGTTGCTATTGTTCTTAATGCTGTTCTGATTTGATTTAGATCACGTTGGTTTAGATATTTCAGAATTAGGATTAATTTACGATCGTATCTGAATTAATTAATTGTGAGAGTTAGAATAAAATTGGTCGTGCTGTTTTATTCAATCCAACATTGAATGATTATTTTCGGATATATTTTTGTCTGTGATCACCTGTTCTTTAGTAATTGAAGATACTCTAACCCAAGGTTTTCTCCAATTGTTATTTTCAATATTTATTAATTTGTTTGCTTTAATAATTGAACTTCCCAACATAAAATGCCCCTTTTGTTTTTATAATTTTACTTTAATTGGAATAGATCGAGTTTGATTATCAGTCTCTGTGGAATCGACCTGAACTTGCTGCTGCTACTACGATAGTGTTTAAATTCAGTAATTAATTTTGGTGTTTACGACACGCATCCCTATGTAAGGAACAAAAATTCTGCAAAGCAAGTTGAGTTTCAGTATTACCCAAATTTTTACAATTCCAATACATAAAATTCATTATTTAGATGTCGAAGCAGCCTGCGTAATAGGCTTATTAGACACTGAACCCAATTGTTCATGCCGCTATCACACATTCTTTGCCAACCGGCCACGCCGCCAACTCTTGCCACCCCTCTTCTACTGCTCAAAAAGAACTATAGCTAAATCCTCCGGTTCCACAGAAGCATCTGCCTCTCAAGGAACCATGGTCCTATCCCCGTCCCTAAATGAAGCATTAGAAACATGTTGTTCCTCCACTAAAGAGTCAGACCCATCATCACCATCCTCACTACAGCGATCCCCCTAACTGCGTTGCATAGGAATATCCAAACCCTTCAAAGGCGGCTCCTGAACTTGAACATCCGCACAAGACTGTTTACCATTAGATTTACTTTCCATAACCGCACCTTCCAAAATTTCAAATCGATTACTAACCAAAACTGGCTGCATCCGATCTTTTTCTCTCTCCAAACCCTCAATAGGTCATAGAACCTCTTCATGCACTGCCTTTTCTTTTGCTAATAATAATAATTCTAAAAATAAAGAATCTATATCATACATTTTTTTTTGTAATAAAAAAAAAAATATACCTATAGCGAGGTAATAGGCCCAGGAGTTATTTAATGAGTGAGTCAAACTCAGACGTCTTTTCAACCAAATATGAGTCTACACTGGGGCACATGTCATTGGAAACTCCTTCCCCCTCGTGCGGTAGCAGCGGAAATGAGCATTTGAGTCCAAATAGAGCTACCAAACTCGAACCTCAACTTCCGTACCCACAGATGTGAAAGCTCGGTTGACTCCTACCACTGAATTACACCCTCAAGTGCGAATCTATACCATACATAGTTACACTTGAAGAATTTAAAACATAAAATTTATAATTATAAAAAAATAAAATAAAATAAATAAAAGACTAGAACAGACGACATATTCGTCATATTGTGAAAATTCAATGACCGTATCCGTCAATAAAAAATACTTACGCAGCCAACAAAACAGACATACATAAAATAAGAAAAAGGAGGAAAAATTCCACTAACACCAGTGAATTTTTCATCCTAATTCAAATTAAACACTTCTTGAAAAATAATTAAAATACCCTTTAAAAAAAATTTATTTTGTTATTTATTTCATAATTGTTAATATATATACCATTTTAAATGTTTTACTTTATAATAACAATAATAATATAAATATCTAAAAATTATAATTATGTCTTTTTGTCTTGATGCAGAATAAAAAAAATATTAACAAAAAAAAAGGTTATTAACAAAATTATATTTATTTCAAACCAAAAAAAACAAAATTACATTATCTTCTTTATTTTACTTTTTGGCATTTCCACAGCAATTTTTATTTTAAAAAGTTTTAGTTCCACCTCTCTTTGTATGTTTCTCTTTCTACTCTCTCATGTTATTATACATGTATCATAAAATTTTATTATTTATTACCATTAATTATTATCGTCAAAAAAATGTAATTTATGAAAAAATTATCAATTTAATTAAAAAAATTATTTTATATTTCAATATTAAAATTTTAATAAAAAAATAATTAAATTTTAAAATGTCAAACACCATATAATTCAACTAATAATTCATTATCCGTAAACAAAAAAATCTAAAACAATTATATTACATTATTATTTAATATAATAATATAAACTAACTAGCTAATAAATTAATTATTTTTAATTTATATATAACATACTTTTTTCAGCTTCTTCAAAAAGTGCATGTCAATTATAATGATACCATTTATCAGTCAAACTTAACATAAATTTACTAATAATAAAGACTGTAGATGAAATTTTGAAAATTCCAGGATCTAATCTGGAATTATACCAAATTATGAAATAATCCCTATAGGGAAATATGCACGCTTTCGTGGATTGAAATAAAGGCTAGGGCTTTTTAAGCCGACGTCGCTTCTCTGCAAATCAGCTACTCTCTAATTTCAGCTGCAGGAGCGAAGCAACCCAAAATCTTTCAGCCATGGGGTAAATTTTTTCATCTTTTATCTCTTATTGAAATTTGGGTGGTTGAGATCTGTGTATCTAAGATTTTCACAAAGAAAATAGCCAAGAAAATTATAATTTTGCTTTCAAGCACTTTTTATTTCGTACTCTTAAGATTTCAATTTTTTACTTAGATTTTTACTGAATGTTTGGTTTGTCCAGTAGAAAAAAAAAAGAGCCAATACACGAGAAGGGTTTTGAATTACTAGTTTTCTTTGTCTACTAGTTAAAACAATTAATTTGAATAATTAGTTTGTGAATTTAAGAATCATATCATTGTATTTTTGCCAGAAGTAATAGCAATTCTGTTACCCTATGATCAAATATCATTGCCCAGGGATTTATAATTTTTATTTTTGTATTTTTTATTTTTAGCTTTAGTTTGATGGGTATGATAATTACAGTATATACTTATTAAAGGGCAAAAAACAAACAAAGTTGTGATGGTTTGCATTTTGTTTTGTCAGTTTCAAGAAATACCAAGTTCACTGTATGTTACCGTCATATAAGTTCTATTTGACATGCAAATTATGGTTTACCTGGAGGAACTATTTAAAAATTTAAGTTGATGAATAATTATTAAAAGGAACTTGTATGAAAGGTTGAGCATGATTAGATGGAGTATTGCCAAATTGATTTTACCGGTTGAATAGCATTTGAAAGGAGGGGGCGCTTATTAGGACATTACATATATAAAAGACTGGAAGTTTCGTTATAATGGTATGAAGCTTGAGCATGGGTTTTTGTTGGGATGCCTTTGAATGATACTCTTATTTTTCCATTGCATGTTTCAGTTTAAACAACTTGTATCCTGTAGCTTTAAATATGGATTAACATTTGCCGATATCTTTTATACTCATTGTATTGAGTAAGTTTTTGAATCAAGAAATGTGAGTTTATTGCAGGAAGACGCGTGGAATGGGAGCTGGTCGGAAGCTGAAGTCCCATCGCAGAAGGCAGAGGTGGGCTGACAAGGCTTACAAGAAGTCCCATCTTGGGAATGAATGGAAGAAACCATTTGCTGGATCATCTCATGCGAAAGGCATTGTTCTAGAAAAAATGTGAGATTGTTGGTCCTCCTTTAGTCAATATAGTCCATACTAGTTATTTTAGTTAAACCATGAGATCGTAACAATTTGTGACTGGTCTTGATACAGTGGTATTGAAGCCAAGCAGCCAAACTCTGCTATTAGAAAATGTGCCCGTGTTCAGCTGATTAAAAATGGGAAGAAGATTGCGGCCTTTGTACCCAATGATGGTTGCTTAAACTACATTGAGGAAAATGTAAGTTTAGTAGCGACAGAAATGAAATCAAATTTTTTGGATACAATACAATATTTGAATCTAGATTAACAAAAAATATATTAATCTAGTAGCGATATCTAGACACCTTCAACTGTTTTGTAATTTATGGTTGTGTTGTACCTCTTTTTTTTTTTTCTTTTTTTTTTGCGTAATTCTTTTCATGCCAATGCGATGGTCTGGTCCCTAGAGTGGAGGGATGTTACAAGATACAAAACTTGTGGTTTCAAGCTTCAACCTTATGGGGAAAAATGATCAAATATTTTTTTAGTTTAACCACTACTATTTTAACTTTTGGGACTTGAGGATGATTTCATCTGTCTATTGAATGATTTGCGAGTGTTCTTTGTTTTTATAATCATTACAACATCTCCAACAGCTTAGAAATATGGTATCACTGGTGCAGGATGAAGTCTTGATTGCAGGATTTGGACGGAAAGGGCATGCTGTGGGAGATATACCTGGTGTCAGATTCAAGGTTGTGAAAGTATCTGGAGTGTCACTTTTGGCTCTCTTTAAAGAGAAAAAGGAAAAGCCAAGGTCTTAGGCATACTACTGGTAACAGCTCATGTTCACATTACATCTCCCTTCTCAGTTTTGTTTTTATGTAGGATTATAGTGTTTGTGCAATTCAATGAGGATTTTTGCCAAAACTTTTTTTTTTTTTTTTTTTTTATATTGTCGAATATGTGCTTGTATCATGTTCAAAGAGACATTTTTGGAAATGGTAGATCAGTGATGATTAATGTTATTATCTATCATTTTGAGATATGGTACGTTACATATCATTTGTGTCCCCTTTATAGAATTATGAATTTAAGTCGTTGGTTATATAAATCATTGTTAATTTTATGAATCCAGATTTTCTGGTTTTTTTGAAACTATTATGCTATTCAAACTTCTAAAGTGTTATTTATAAAGTCATTTCTTCACGAATTATGTATAGCAATTTCCCTTCGAGGTGAAAGTTAATTTGTAGTGTCTATTTTTAACTTTTTAGAACAAAATCAAGATCTGATCAAGAGTATTGTAATTTTCAATGTTTTGTGCGGAAAGATATTTAAGAATATGTTTTATCAAATAATTGAAAGCTTCAATTCACCCATTATGACATGAAACAATACCCTATTGACCACCAAATATAAATTCGTCAATAAAATAAACTAGCTAAAAACAAGAAAACATAATATTCAAAAGAGTAGTAGAATTTTGATCTCTAGTTCGACAGATCACGAGTTTTAATACCAACAAATATACAACTAGAATAACAAAAAGGTGCATGCAAGTTTGGCCGCATACTTTACACCCTCATCATCCTATTTACAGAGAACACTATCAGATGCCTTGTTTCTTTCTAACCCACAAAATGACTAAATGCTTCGATTAATTATTCTCTCATCCTGGACTCATTGATTCCCTTGAAAACCTCGATATCCCTGTTTTCAATTACATGATCAGCTGAAATAAGTAATCCATACTAGCCATACTATATGTAAAACTAACTGAACTATTCTTCCGACAAGATCATTACGAAAATGTCGTTTTATTGAGAAAAGTGCTTGGCTGAGGACAAAGATGCTGGTCAATCATATTTTTCAGACTTCAAGATACCCGACTGACCATTTAGAGCAAGTTTTTTTTTTTTTTTGGGCCTTTAGCTCAATCAAACTGCATCATTGCCAAGATTAGAGGCACCAACATGTCTACTTAAACCATCAACTTCATCTTTGAAACTGTAAATATTTTCCTTGTCATGATTGTGACATGGATCATCTCCAACAAATTTTGAGTTTGGGAGCTCATACTCTTTAAGAGATTTCTTAATGGCCCCTTGAAGGGCGCTCTCCACATGCTTTCTCCCCTTATTGTTTCCATCAGAACCTTTGGTTCCTTCATTTTCTGCTGTGGTACGGATGACAAAATCTCCACATACTTTCTCAGTTCCCGGGTGGTCTTTACGACTTGTTTTGCCAGGCAAATCATTCTCATGTTTAGAAGTCATGGTGGAGCGATATTTAATGGTGTCCTCTTTGGCATGCTTATCTAGAGATGCATTCTGCACTTCAATCTGTGCTTGATGTGTAGGCCTGACCTGCATAGCAGGCTGGAAATCATTTTGCTTCCTAGTCCCAGTTAATGTTCTTGATGGGTGATGCTTGCCATATCTAGCTCGGTTAGCAGTTCCAAATCTAGACTCTGAACTTTGTTTACCACAATGAAACTGCGCACCTCCTTCTGTTGTTGGCAATGAAGAATTTTCCTGCTAGAAGGAAAAAACACCTGCCATTAGCACTAGCTCAATGTGAGAGTTATGAAACTATAACAAATTTAAAATCCAACTTGAAAATTGTTAGGCATTCATCATCCCAGTCAAGAAAAATATAAAAACTAACCACATCAAAAAAACCAATCTTTGGTGATGGCAGCCGAAGACCTGAGGGCTTGATAATTTTTGGAAAACTGGTAACGAGAGAACCAGTTCCCAGTTGTATCTGTTCACCTCGTTGATTTGGGACCCCTGTTTCCTGATTCTCATGTCCAAAAAGACCAATACAAGGTTGACTGTTTAGATGTTTCTCTGAAGCTGAATGCTGAGAGCATTTTCTCTTAGGAGAAACCTGTTTGCAGGTATGACTCATAACTGCTTTGGGATTATTAGACCTTTGGTTCACAGAAGCGGAAGATGATTCTGAGGACCATCCATCAAGGGAACTATCAGGTGATGTAAATGAGGAAGATTTTGGTGTGGACAACAAATAAGTTTGGTGGCCAGAACTTTCCAGATCACCTTTGCTCCGTGCTGTGCATCTCACAGGAGTTCTGAACGTTGAACCATTTATAATGAGATTGGCTTGTGTGGAGTTTATTTTTTTCCCTGAAAAGTTCAAATGAGATGATGAAGACGAAGAAGATGCTGCTGGAGAACATGATGAAGAAGATATTGGGGATGGTTTAGAACTACATCTGACAATGGAAACCCCTGGACAAGGTTTCCTCATCGTGGCCAAACAATCTGTGAGAAGCCCATGAATTATAATCCAAGCTAAGTTCAGGCCAATAAAAGAATACTACCAACTACATGTTCAACAATCTAGGGGATTTTATCACCTGAAGCAGGTTTTCCTTCTTTGACAACATTAGCAATTAAAGAAGCCCTTTTTGCTGAAGCAGGTGTGTGTTTAACCCGATCTAATATCTTCGGTGGCTTCAGAGAGGATGATGAATTGATTTCCCCACTTCCAGCAGAATGCTTTAATAAAAATAATTAATTTTTGTCAATTTAACCATATTCGTCTCAGGAAATGGGGCATGACAACTACTTTAATAACTGACTGCAAAAAGGACTCAATATTATCTTAACAACGGCCCCATTTCCAAGTTTTATCAAAGTGTCAGCAAGCAATCATTCAATAAAGGAAAAAGCTTTCTAGCCTAACAGTAAATTTTTTATGGTTGGGCTGAAACCCTTAAGGCACTGCCATGTAGCTACGGATGGATCCACACACTGCAACATGGCAATGCCTGAGTGTTGCCAGCCCAACCGTAAAGATTCATGGTTGGGCCATAAAGCATTGGTCTTCAAAAAGACATGCCTGTTTCTGGGAGGCCTCAGATACAGAAGACCCCTTAGACTTCTCTACTCTACGTGGCTTGATACTTGGCCTTCTGGTTATTGGCATGTCCTTCATCTGAAATTTCAAAATGCATAACCTCAGTGTAAAGTTAACTTAACAGAGACGATGAGCGTTGATCAACGACGAAACTCACCCTTGTTCGAGAGGATGCACCCAGTTCCTTTGAAGCTGAAAATTAGTGACCAAACAAGCATACATTTATATAGATGAAAAGTATAGGAGAGGAAAATTTCCAACCAAACAATGTTGAAGCTACAGAATGCATGGTATGCTACCACATTATAATTTAAATATGTTAAATGTTGCTACTGCAATACAATATATAAATGTATATGTTGCCTGATTGACCTCTCAATTGCATGGTAAATTAAACGGTGTACCACCATTAACTGTTAAAATAAACCATGCAAAAGCCTAATATGCACAAATGCTCCTCTTTTACAAGTGGGAAGGCATGATTGCCTCTCCCCATTCTCAGATAATATGCCATGGGTAGAAAAGCACTTACGATGGAGATTTTTATTGCTTTCTCCTCTAAGAAATTTAAGACTTGAAGCTGCCAATTCAGATGTACTAGTCAATTTATGCATTGAAGCTCTTATATCTTCAAAAAGATCAATCTCAAGGCTTGATAAAGAGGAAGTGCCGCTCTCTATGGTAGAGGTTGACTCAGTAGACCCCCAAACATCTTCCTGAATTCTAGGCAGAGAAGTCCCACATTTCTTGAATCCTTGATTCACAATAGACAATTCCTCAGGATCCAAAACTCCTGGACACAGGCACAGCAATGATTTAGTGCAAATATATGGGGGGGGGGGGGGGGGGGTAATAGAAGCTCTTGCAATGATATATAGCATTAAAATTTAATTGAAACTCTTGCAAACATGGTTGTTAGATAGTGCATTGTCTTGGGAAAAAATGAATCTTAATATCTAAGTCTTTCCATTGTTGCAGCGCATCAGTATGTACAACATGCAAAATTAATCAAAACAGTGTCATTTTTTTAAAATTTACTATGTTTATTGTGAATGTCAAATGTAGGAAGTGAGAATATTTTGCACCTTAGGATGACGATGATGGTGCATTATAAATTAAATTAATGACTTCAATCTAAATATCTGATTGTCTAGGATGTTCCTTATTTATGCTATCGATGACTTTATTTATGTTTAGGAGATGTAAATAAATAAATAAAAAGACTGAATACAAATTTTTGGGAGCACTATAAACAACCATAACTATATATAAGGCATATGGATGCACAAATATGCATGTTTTATATTCATAATATTTATTGACCAAAAAGGATAATATATACAATATTTACCTTACCATACAGGACACACTTTTTTACCATTTGATATATGTTGCAACACAAATTTAGAGAACATTGTTGTAAAATGGTCTCTGCTGGGTTAAGCATACCTGAATTTGTGAAGAAGGCATTGTCCCAAGCTAAACTTTTGCGTAAATCACACTTGTCAATTCTACTTGTGCTCTCTGGTTCCAAAGATTCAGATGGCAAAAGTATTTCTTTCTCATGGCCAAGTATGTCAAGTGCATTATCCATAGCATGATAGTTCACAGTTTGAAACAACTCCTCAGGTTCAAGAACTCCTAATCATGCAGGAACGTGGGAAAAAAAAAAAAAAACTCTAATTTTTTGCAGAGATGACATACGAAGTTAATTTTACAAATAGGAACTAGATACAAATACATTCAGCACATAAAAGACACCTGGACTTGTGAAAAAGGCACTATCCCAAGCCAAACTCTGCCGTATATTGTACATATCCTCAGGATGTAAACCCTCCAGGTTCTTATGCTCAAGCATGGTTGCTGATTTCTTCATGCCCTGTGGACTCCCAGTGTCAAACAGTATAAAACCATCAAGCTTCTTTCTCTCATCTGCAACTGCTGTCAAATTGAATTAAAAAAACTGGTTTAGGCAACAGTAGAAAAATGGAATACAAATATAGGACTGGAGGGAGAGAGTGCATTAGGTGAAATAGGCACATTTACATAGATTGACAATTACTAGCAACCAGTAATACAACCGTTGTAATATGTACCATGTCAGTCTTTTATTTTTTCTATCTCAGTCTTTTTGAAGCTTCGATTTGAAGGAGCTTTGTGTTCTGTTTTCAATTTTGTTTTTTCTAGCTCAAGAAAATAAATTGAAATGAAATGAAAAATCTAGACAAGCAATTTGGAATCTACATGGGTTTAACAGTAGTATAAATCTCTTTCTCTTTACAAGGCACAACCACCAATTTGTTTAGAAGGTTAGACACCATCTGTTATGTAACTAATATGAATCACTAAATATACATAATCATTTTAATTATGTCATGAAAACATGTACTCCTATCCTATGGCATAATTTTTTGTGGTTCATTGCATAACCAAAATCTAAAACTATTTGCTTCAATGTTTAGAAGATTAAACACATGGGAATATTTTAATTAGTAAAGCAAAACAAGATACATGCCAGAAAGATTGGCTTATTAAATAACAAAATCATCAAGAATAAAGCCCCATTTTTTCACTCTAGAGGTATACTAAGTAAAGCAGACCATTTTTCCAAGTTCTAAACCAACCCATCAGGCTGTTGAGCATTTTGGGAAAATTAAAAATTGAGAATAAAACAGAACTCAATAAAAAGCTATAGTTGATTAAAAGCTATCTGCATCCAGAAGTGATTCTTACCTCTCTTTCAAAAACTAACAATTTCTAAACTCAAATTGCAAAATATAAACACACACACACAAAAGAGCACGCAAAACCAGAATTTGATATCGCAAATATCTTGGTCAAACTATCATAGACAATTCAATTCTAATAATTCTTCTTAGTAGCATGAAAGAAACCCCCTTTTTCATAAAAAGATATTAACATACATAAAAAAGAAGTTCCACACTCAGCTGGATCAGAAGAATGAATGCGAGTCTCTATATGTGGAAGTGCGAAAAAGAAAAAAAGCAAGGATTTTTAAAATCAAGAAAGTAGAAAATTAACCTGCGAAATGAAATTGTTGAGATTCATATTCGGACGCCATGGTAACTAATTTCAAGCTTCTTCCAAGAGTTCTTGAAAATTCTGAATAAAGAAAACAGACAACAGAGAGAGAGAGAGAGAGGGAAGTCTCGAAAATTTTGAGTAGAGTTGTAATTTTAAAAAGATAAATATTAATTGGAATTAAAGAGCAATTAATTGGAATAATTAGAATAAAAATGGAAGTTTTCGTTCTGACAGGTTGGAAAATAATTTTACCTTTTGAAAAAAAAAATATAATAATTCAATTTCCAAAAGAAAAAATTGACAGCCCAATGAAAACTCTCGTGTAAAAAGATTTTTTTTTGCTCACGGAAAAAAAACATTGTAAATTGTTTAAAAGGGCGGGAAAATTATTAGAATTTTGGAAAATAAATAAATAAATAAAAAGAGATGTGATTAAAGTCCGCGGACAGCAATAATAATATAAGATACCGTGGGAGCGCCTTAATATCAAATCTCAATGATTGGATGAAAAAAAAAAAGTTGACATGTTGGACAATAATGACATGGCAAAATTACATAATTTGATTTTTTTTAATGATATAAATCGTAAAAACATTTACTTAAAAGTTATTATTAAATTTTATTATTATTTAAAAAGTTTATATTAATTTGTCAACCATTTACATATGTTGCTTATGACAATTGAAATCTAAAGTATTAATTATCTGTAACACTATTCAATTTGAGAGGCCATAATTTTACTATTTTTGTATATTGAAATCATATAATAAGTGAGATCTCTCTCCATTATTTTTTTGGACATCAACATCTGCTTTATATGGTAACTTTGGATTGGTTAGCATTTTTTTTTTAAATAAAAAAAGTTGAAAGACTAAAGGTTAATATAGCTCTATAATTCTAAATGGTAAACTTGTCTGTATCCATTAAACAATCTGTGTGCATCTTATGTTTATATTTTCATAAGTATGACTGAGCTTTCGAATCAGATCATGGTGGAACTTAAACTCTAACCATCTATTAACTTGTAGTAGATTGGTTGACATTTAAAAAATAATATATATAATAATTTAGTGGGTTATCTAGTCTATGTTAGAGAATGTAAATTGATGTATATATGACATATAATAAATATTGTTTAAATTTATAGTTATTAATTAATTATGTAATTTATTAAATATTTTTAATTTTTAAACAAATTAGATTTTGTTTTAAAAATTTACTTTGTAGAAAATCAAACAATGTCTAACAATACAAAAGTAGACATTTATATTAACAATATCTAGACTATGTCAGCTCTACATTCATACCAGATATTACCAATGGAGCACTTTTTTCAAAACAATGTCTATATTTGCTTATGTAAGAGCATCTTCAATGCATTCTCTAAAAGTATCAATTTCGTTATTTTAAAAAGTAATTTTCAATTTGACAACTCCAATGGGCTCTTCAAATGAGAAAGTTAAAATACATATTGAGATTTGGCTCTCCAAATATAGAGAGCCAAATCCACTATTCATATAAAAAATTTAATGCACATATTTATTGTATCTACAATTTTCAATGCATATTTAATAATTTTATTTAACAAAATATTTTAATTTATTAAATTTGTTCTATAATATTCAAAAGAAATAGACATATAAATTATTTATTTATTGGGAAATAAAAAATAAAAAATAGTGATAAAGAGTATGGTTGGAGTTGGATAAAATATTTCACTCTCTATTTTATTAAAATTTCAAATATATTCTTTATTTAAAAAATTATGCTCTTTAAAATAAAGAGCACCATTGGAGATGCTCTAACATGTTAACTTTAGTAATCCACATTTTATCAAAGATGTTTTTATTGTACCAAATAATGTTGTAGCACATGAGTTTTACTATTATCACTAGTGAGACTGCAACTTATATAACAAATTTTAATTGCAAATATTTAATTTTATTTTCTTTTTTAGACTAAATCTTAATAAAAGAAAGCGAACATTTTAAAGATAACCACTTATACATGTCATGTGTATTCATTAATAATCCATCTCTAATAGATGAAAAAGTTAAAAACTATGTATTATATCACCATCTAGTATAATAGCATAAATTAGATAACTGACTAGATTATATATTTTATATATTACAAATGACGGTGGGGGCAAATGATGAATTCTGTTTTTTTCATCGTCCATTAAAAACAACTTCATTTTTTTTTAAAGCTAGAAAAAGAAGAGTAAGTACATACATCGCAAAACATGCATTTTTCCCCAGCTGGCCCTAACCTCACCTTCGTTTATGATTCTGATTCTTCAACTCGAGATGAGTATAGCCCCAACCAGACTACTACAGTAGCCAAACACTGAGGAGCAGTTGTTGCAACAAGGAAAAAATAATACATTTTGAAATAAAATCATGATGTTTAAGAATTTTGGAGTTAAGAGACTCTGCTTCCCTCAATGATGGCCCATCAAGAACTGCTTGCGCTGTTGATTTTTGTTTTGCTTTTATTTCTCTTAAAATCTACTCTGATAATTATCATGAGCTTTTTTCTTCTCCAACTGCTACTCTGCGTGAATATTACACTCCCAAGAAAGAGATGGCAAGAAGTAGATGGAAATAAGGTATGTGTGGAGATGAGATTGAGTCTATGTGGAGGTTGTTATGTCATATTGTTATGGAAATAAAATAAAAAGCATTTTTTAAAAACAAAAACTTCAAATGGGTTGATTTTACTTCTTTAAGATTTTTTTTCCTCCGCAGAATGTGAAATTTCATTGATAAAATAAACTTCAAATAGGTCAGCCAATAAAATCACAGAACCTTTAGTTTTGTCTTTCTCTTGTTCTGTTTTTTACTTTATTTTAGTTTTTGTAAATGTCTAAAGTGAGAAAGAAAATAAGAAAGGGAAATATGATGGGTCAGTTGGTAAAAATAAACAGAAGAATTTGTTAAAAAAAAAATAGCCTGAAGGTTTATATTTACATTGTAGCCAATATTTGCATTTAATATTTAAAGCTAGCATTGTTGTTGCTTTAATTTAACTTCTAGCTGGGGGAAATTCATGGATGAACAGCAGTGGGATGTTTGGCAAGATTTATTGTTTTAAAGTTTGGAATGTTCTAAAAGGAAGTGCAAAAGTGGCTTTCTAACATATTGTGGTGGTAGGAGGTAGTTCATCTATTTTGTGAAATTCCTAGATAAGCTCAATTTTGTTTTACCATGGTGTGTCTTGATATCTATAAGAAATGATGGATGCAAGCATGCAAGATGCCTTCAACCATCCAGTTAGTCAAAAGGCTTAAGCATTCCAATTTGCTATGTTTAGATGTCAACTAGAAATATGGAAGGTGAGCTCTTAGTCTATCTTACTGTTAGTTTATATATATGCTTATGGTTCTGGGAAACATGATGGAGACAAGAATAGTATATATTAATTTGGAAACATAATGTAAAAAGTTGAGAGCCTATATTAGTTTTTAATACTTTTAAGAATTGATTTTTTTTATATTAGATAATTTCTCATGTTATCTTGTCTTTAAGAGAATGAGAAAGTTTTGGCTATAAGGCTGGTTTTGGTTTCCAGTTTCTATTTGAATGACTTGTTTCGATTTATTCATTTTCTGCGTTTTGACTTATTTGGTTTTAATTTTTTTAATTCTATTAGTTGTATAGATTTCTGATGGGTTTCTTTAGCGGGCTCTGATTCATTTACAAGATTATATTAGCATGTAAGTCTGTATTCGGAATAATGTTGGTATTCTTTCCTTTTCTCACTCCCTTTCTTTAATGTATAGTTTGAATTGCCAATAAAGTTTTGATCATTAGTTGTTTGGTTTGAGTTTGAATTTTTTTCTTCTCCCCGTCAACATTCTTGAAATATGAAGAAAATGATAAAAAATATGACATTTGATTTCTCCCCGTCAACATTCTTTATCATTTTGGTCTGTTTATTCTTGTTAATTTACGTCGTTCACTAAGATAGATTTCTAATTTGTGAAAAAAATTGTTATTCCCTTATAATCGATGAATTAATATTGCATAAATAGTTTAGCAAATACATTACATTAATTATCCATTATGTTTTTATAAATTTTACATTTTCAATTTTGTTGCAGTTTTAATTTTCATTTACATTAAATGAAACCAATTTTTTATTATATGTTTATGCTTTTTAAAAGTAGGCTGTTGGAGCTGTTGCAGCTTCTACTTCTAGCCTCTCTATTATCGATGCAGCTGCAGAAGAAAAATAAACATCCAAACTGGGACAATGGCTATTGCATTATAAGTTCGTACAATAGTTATAAAATATATAGTTTGTATTAATCATATATAATATATCAAACTAAATATATAACAAACAAATACAAATTTATGTTATTTTTAAAAAAATATGTATACCTAGTATGTGTGTGCGCGCGCGTATAAATGTTCTCTTCTAATAACAAGTGTGAAGATTCAGATCAATATAATACCTTCGCCTACCAAATCTTGTTTACATGCATATAAATTGTGTTGTACATGGTTAACAATGAACGCCACAAAATAAAATAACAATTAAAAAGTAAAACTAACTTACCAAAAAAATAAATAAAAATGAAAAAGAACCCATAAAACAATAAAAATCAACAAGGCTAAAAGCTCAAACTTTGTTTACCAAATTCCTTTTATCCCAGTTTACGTAGAATCATCTTATTAGGGTTTATGTAGTGAAATTCAGATACAAATTGACTATTTTAAAATCAAATTTTAATTCTTAATTTAATCTTTTACAATTGGACCAGACCAAACTTTATTATTTTTTAAGCCCAAGTAATAAAATCGGAATTGAAGAACTGATTTTAAAAAAAATAGTGTTGTAAGTTATCTATTTATTTAATTATATTAATTTGTCTACCCTTATTGTCAAATAATTCAACGTTGCAATCTATCTTCGCATAAACAATTGGGTCACTGGCGTTGTCATCATTCAATAACTTTAGCTGCCCCACAAAAATTTCAACCATCCTACCCAAAAAAACGAATAAAACCAATTTATCACGGAAGCTGCATCAAGATTTCTGATTCCGAGTAATAATCCAACCAAAATATACTACTACTGACTCATAAAAACCTTGTGAATTATCGTGGCATTTCTCTCAGACTCTTCCCCAATTTTTTTTATCAAATTTAGCAAAAAACTAATAAACGTTCATTAAAGCTGTAAAAACTAACCCACCAAATATGAACAAGTTTATGTCTAAGACAAACTCCTGGAAACTTCTCTGAAATGAAAAAAAGATCTATAACTTGCTAACCTAAATACTTACAGAATTGTTAACTTGCTCCTTTGTGCAGATCAAACAGAAAAAAGATCCAAGAATTCCTCGACCAATCACGAGATCCTTTTGCTCCGAGATCTAGGCTTTTCTGAGCCACTATGCTAGGTAATAGAAAAATATTACGAAAAGAAAACCCTTTTTTTGAGCAACATATACTTATGGGGATTCCATTTCTAATCCAGGTGTTGATTACTCAGTAACTACAATATACTATTCTGCAAATATATGTTTTCCATAGAACTAGAACTGTCATAACATTGACTAAAAATTCACCAAAAAAAAACATAACGTTGACTAAAAGGATAGTCAACTTCCTAATTTTAAAGCATCTTTCACAATAAACTGGAGAATACCAACCAACCTTAATCCATGTAATTTGTTGCAGCTCTCCATCATACCTACAGAACTTAATTCACTTTGCTCTTATGATCGTCTACCACAGAAATTAACCCCTTTGAACATCCTATGATAAACTCATATTGCAGGCAAAGAAAGCATGCACCTCTTCGGTAAAAAAGAAATATATATATATATATATAGAGAAGAAGAAGCACGCACCTGCACTTCTATACAGCCAGCCTGCACATACAAGGGCTAAGAAATAAAGAGATACACCAAACAGAAAAGTCATCACTCAAATGCATCCGTTACTGCATGGATTATTCTGAAGTTAATAACCAGCTCCTGAAGCTCAGTCAAGGTACATAACCGCAGTCCGTGGTCCCTCAGCATGGTTTTAGCAGCGTGCTTAGTCGCTTTTGACATTAAATGACAATGCACAATCAAGACTTAATTTTCTTCACCCCTTTTCTAGGAGATAACACGATTCCATAATTAATCTCATCGCCTTGAAGGACAAAAGCTTTAAAGAAATAATCAGCTACCTCCACTATAGACAAACTAAGCAATGCATTAACTAAGCAGACAGCGGGACATGATTACAGAAGAAAGTAAAATTATGCATCTTGGTGGAAAACAAAACAGATGACTCTGAGCATAATATGTCACGAACAACCAGATGAATAAACAATCTGGTTACCTCCTTGAAGAGCCCATCAAGTTACATGTCTGCACCATAGCAATCATTACCAGTACTCCCATCTGCTTTTTCTTCAGCATCAGCTCTCCTATGATAAAGAAAAGATACATTTGAAGTTGAATACAAAACCTTAAAAGGTTTCAAAACTAGAGAAATTTTATTATTACTTAGAAATGCAACCCTATAGTTGCCTAAAAATCAGCATGGCAGTAAAACATTGAAGATTTGTACATAAATCTTTACACCAAATATAGCCAAAATCTTCTGCCAACATCAGTTCAAGGACATGCCGAGGCTCACAACTGTTGAACCAAATCCTTTCAGATAATTCATGGTGTTATGCACTTTGTTAGTTGTCTTTTTCAACCCTTTTTCATTCTGGTGCTTTAATTTTATGTTTATACTTCTCTTTGTGATATCAGACTAGCAAGATTTCATTCTGTAGCTCTCAAATCTCCTAGAGATCAGAGAACAAGTGCAGAAGCTAGGGATTTTCTGAGTGATTCAACCACACATCCCCCTCCAACCCAACAACCCCTGCCGGGCCCCCCTATGAAATAAAATAAAAACAAAAAAGATGGACATGAGGAGAAGCGAGTGTGGTAACTAGCTGTCTTATTACTTCCACTCCCCTTTAAACATCTTCTCATACTACCTCCTAAGGTCTAAGGAAATATTTAAGGTGTCCATCAAGCAAACTTGAGAATACTCACAAAAATCAGTAAAATTAATGGTATTCATACATACCTAAAACTTTCAAACCAGATTATCTTCAAAAGCTGAGAGATCAAGTTGGATGTCATGGTCGTGGGTAGAGAGATCAAGTTGCATCTCATGGTCATGGGTGGAGAGATCAAGCTGCATATCATGATCATGGGTTGAGAGATCAAGCTGCATCTCATGATCCTGGGTAGTGACAACTGGAGGAGCTTTAAATGGGATAGTTGGGGTATAACTGAGCTGGTAATTTACCAGTGTTGGTCCAAAGATATTGAATTTTTCAGCACTGCTGCAAGCAACTTCTGCATCAGAACTCTTCTTAAAGATAACTCTAGCACGACTGCTCTCTTTATCAACCTCTGTTTCACTTTCCTTAAGAGGTCCAAAGCGCTTAAACATCCTATTCAGGCTTGCTTCTGAGGGAACAGATCTCATCTCGGAGAAATTCATTATAAGTTCTGCTGGTGCATTCTCATCCACATAGCCAGCAGGCTTCTCCACTGCCAAAACATGATTGCCATTAGAATAACGCTTCCTGGAGTATGGCCTACGGTTTTCTTGAAGGGGTTTATCTGGCTGTGCAAGCACAAGTTGATTATCTTTTTTCCTGTTTCCACGAGATGCTTGCTCTTCAGAACCATTTTGGATGACCCTGTCGGTCCAATAGGTGTCATTCATGTCATCAAATTCAAAAGTTTCAGGTAACCCAAAAATAGAATGGGACACTTTCTTCCTTTTACCAGTGACCTTGTCCATAACCAACTGCTCCATCCCAGAGTTCTGGCCCTGAATTACTGAATTCCTAAAATCAGAGAAGAAGCTAACAAGAATATTCGAAAAGCTGTCTTCACTCATGGGATCTTGTGCTGCAAACTGAAGCTGTAATAGCAGTTCATCTAACGAAGAGCACTCTGTCGGGTCAATCATCCTTCCTCTATAGGCATCCTCAGGACTCTGGTAGTACATATCATATCCATCAGCAGAACCATCTAGCTTCTGGAACCTCTCATTGCTAGACTTCATTATAGGAGAACCTGTCAGCTGACTGGCAGCTCTTCGCATACAATCACCAATCTTAAAGGATTGCTTTGGAAAAGAAGGTATGGAACTAGAGACTTTTGCAACAGCAATAGTTTTCCTTCCATCTAGCGTTGCTGAATCATCGGCATCAGCACCCTTCTGTTTCTTGCTAGACTCAAACTCACCATCTGTAGAATCTATTGCACCACCCATCAGTTCTGTCAAGCTTCTTTCTTTTAAAATAGGATATATGCCATCCCTCAAATTATGTTTACGCTTATGAGAAGTGCTATTCTTTATCAACATGTCCTGGCCAGGGGTAATCTGACCATTATCTTGACAAATGAGATTTGCATGCTCAATCACCTTACCTGAATGAATTTTATCCTCCAATAATGCAGCATCAGTGTCATTTTCTACCAAGCTTCCACAAAATTGAAATTCTGGCAAGCTAGAATAACCCTTCAAACGGTAAAAGGCCAGCAACTGAGCTTTAGCTATCACAAGTTCTAATCGGTCACAGCCACCAGTAGAGGACTGAGCTAACTCTTTAATATACTGGATCAGTTTATCAGCTTGAAAAGAACTACTACTTGCAGTGGAATCATCTGTTCCATCTCTTATACTTGATCGTTGTCGGATTCCCGCATTTTCAACAATCTGGAATTTGATCTTGTCATAGGAATCTTTTGGTATGCAAGAGCATGCTAGACCCAATTCTATTCGTCTCGAAACTTCTTTCAGAGCACAATTGACAGCATTTTGAAATGTTTCTGAATTGCACTGTTTCTCTATCTGGGAGAAATGTGTCCGAAAGATCTTTAAATTAGAAGGGTCATTCCAAGCAAACGTTCGGTCCCCAAAATATGCTACCAAAAAGTGGTCCTTTTTATGATATTTCATTGCCCTTTCAGATGCATCAGTAAAATCAAATATCTGTCCAGGCCACCATGGGTGGCTCTTCACTTTACCCCACACTATATCAGACACTGAAAATACACCTTCACTTTCTGGTGGCAGATCATAAATAGGTTGGTTGACAGCTGACAAGCTTCCAGGCAGTTCAGTTTCCCATGCAACAATTTTCTCTTCATCAGTTTTCAGTTGTTCAGTATCAATGGCTTCTTTTTCCACTTCCGAGTCTTGCTCTCCATGTAAACCACCCTCCTCAGAATCAGCAAGTTTTTCTTCAACTACAACATCCTGTGCAACATTTAACTCAGTCGCAACACTCTCACTGACCATACCCTTGTCAAAAACCTCTTCAATCTTCAACTTTTGATCATCTCCCAGATATCTGGGTTCTTCAATTGCAGAATTTAGAACCTCATTAGTGTCCATTGGACCAACATCCCCATAATCAGCAAGTTTTTGTTCAACTCCTGCATCCTGTGCAACATTTATCTCAGTTGCAGCACTATCACTGACCATTCCCTTGTCAAAAGCCTCTTCAATCTTCAACTTTTGATCATCTTCTGGATACCTGGGTTCTTCAATTGCAGAATTTAGAACCTCATCAGTGTCCATCCGAGCAACATCCCCATAATCAGCAAGTTTTTCTTCAACTCCTGCATCCTGTGCAACATTTATCTCAGTCGCAGCACTATCACTGACCATACCCTTGTCAAAAGCCTCTTCAATCTTCAACTTTTGATCATCTTCTGGATACCTGGGTTCTTCAATTGTAGAATTTAGAACCTCATCAGTGTCCATCCGAGCAACATCCCTATAATCAGTAGCATGGCTGTCTGTTTCTGTGCTCCTCCAAATTGTCTCTGTCTTTGAGTTCTGGTCATTTCCAGAACAAGCCTTATCAACTGAATCAGGAGCCTCAACCTTTGTATTTGTAAAGACATTCTCATCCAGTGCTGTAACTTCAATTTGAACTACTTGCAGAGGCTGACATGAGGATGTCATATTTGCACATAAATCACCTTGATTTTCAGTCATTCCAGCCACTTCCTCACCATTTTCCCGCTTCTTTTCAACTTCTATTCGCTGCTCTACATGTAAACCATCCTGATTTGCATCTGAAACTCTTTCGTTTGCTTCTATCTCTTGCGCTGTATTGGCATCAACTGGAAGAACATGAACATCATCACTTACACCCTTTTGAATGTTATCTTCAGACTTCAAGGGTTGGTCACTTTCAGCTGACCCAGGAACTTCACTTTTGGAAACTAAACCTTTATCAAGTGTTCTATATGAATCTACCTGTTCACTATCATTAACTTTTTCATCTATTTCCATATCTTGTCTCGTATTTGGCTCAACCTGGCTAGTATCAAAAGCCATAGTTTCTTCAGAATTTGATAGAACCCTGTCTGTTACTGCAACTTCACCTCCAACAGCCACTTCAGCAGGAAGACATGACAAATCTGAATCTGATGCATGCACATTACTGTTACTTTTGTTTCTATCACCAAGTAAGTCAAGCTTCACCTGCTCATTCTCTAACTTTTGACCTAAACTTTCAACAGTAGCATCATTCTCTATAACTACAATATTGGAACCCAAATGGCCTTCTTTATCCACTGCTGCAAGTTCCCCAACAGCAGTAATTTGGCTTTGTTCTTTTGGATTCAAACCCTTTTCATGGACAACCACTGAAGGTTTTTCCTCATAGATTTGGGTTTGTAGTTGTACCTGAGTATCTTCCACAGTTGCTGCCACAGTTTCAATCCCAGGATTCCATACTTCATCATCTTTAACACCAGCTTTCTGTGTCTTCAATTCATCAGGGGTATCGGACCCATCACCAACCAATTTCCCGTCTCGATCCACAGCCTCTTTGACCAATTCTTCACCCAATTCTACTCTCTCTGTTGCAGTAACTTCCTGAACAATGATTTGGGTTTCTCCACCTGGAGGACCAACAAGGGAACCTCCTAACCCATCTTTGACTCCAGAATCACTCACTGTGTCGTCAAGAACTGCAACTTCCTGTGTATTAACATCTTCAATCGCGTCATTCTCACCTGCAGCAGGCTGAACCATTTCTTCTTTGATGCCTTCCTCCACTGCGTCCACCCTAACATCCTTAACATCAACGACTTGGGTTTCTCCACCTGTGCGATCCAAAACAGCAGAAGAACCATCAACACCGGATGCCACTCTGGCATCCTGAGTTTCATCACCATCACTAACCTTGTGCTGATCCCTCCCTGTACCCACCTCTTCTGCTTCCTCCAAACTCGCATCCCCCATTACAACCCCAACATCCGCCGCAGCTGCAGCTGCCTGAGATCTTTCTTCAACTGAATCTGAAACACCAGCTCCCTGCAAATCAGACCCAACATCTTCACTATCTAAAGTGTCCGCACCTTCCTTCGAACCCACCTCAACCTCTATCGCTCCACCGTGACCCATCTCATCGTTCAAGCTCTCCCCACTACCACTAGTACAAACCCCACCAACATAAACATCAGAACCCAAAACCTCCACCATTATGTCTTCCTCATTACAAGCCTCACCTTCCTTAGCTACCAAATCTTCAGAAAAGGACCTCTCAGTCTGACCCTGAACCGAACAAGCCGCATTATCCGCTAGGGTTTCACTAGCCACATGCTCACTCACAGTCACTGTAGACTCTGAAATGCTAACCACTGAAACATCCTTGTCCTTGCTTTCTTCCATTGAATTATAATCTGGGTATTTTTGAAAAACCATAAAAACGAGCTCTATTTTCTTTTGCCCAAAAAGAAAAATAGAAAACCCAGAATTCGATAAACCCTAGCGATAATACTGAACAAATATATGCATTAAAATCAAGTAAACAATCACAATAGCATAAAAGAAAGAAAAAGAAAACAGAGAATTGAAGTTTGTGGAAGTAAGAAAGTGAAAGTGATATAGGGTAGGATCACGTTCATACCTTGTTAGATCTTCTGAAAAAATTGGAATTTTATTTTTTGAGGGTTTGTAGAGAGAGAGAGAGAGAGATGTTCCTGGGCATAAGGTAGGTGTCCTTTAAGAGATCTAAAAAGGTAAAATAGCTAGAAATATAAGCAGTGCGAATATAATGCGATGCTGTCCCTTTTTAGTTTTATTTTTCCTTTGTTTTCACTTTTCAGTGATTGGTCAGCAATTGCAGCTCTTAAATTTTTTTTAGATGAGCAAATGAGTTTTCTGTTCAATGTTAGGTTGTGACAAGCCAATAGTAATCTGACAGGTTTGCATTTGTTTTTTATGATTGGACCTGGGTAGATTGTAGGTAAAACTAGCTGTCATATGAGAAAGTCCTTTTGAAATTATTAGACTTGCAAAGGTAAGAAAGAAAATAAATGGATGGCCTTGAAGCTGTTTTACCAAAGAGTGCAAGTAAGTGTTTAATTTGGCTACTAATTTTAGTACAAAAACATTCTTCAAATAAATAACAAAAATATAATGTAAAATGTTAATTAAGTCTCCCCTTATTACTAAAAAATATATATATTTGTTATTACTAATGATTATTACCAATGATTTTTATATTTATACATGATAATTCGATTGGCTGTTTTTATAATTCAGTTGCTTTAGTTTTCATAGCATGGATATGGAATTCAAAATAAGCATTATTCTCCAATAATTCATTTTAACAATGCAAATGTTTCGCCGCAAATACATTATTATATGTTATTTAAACAATAGTTGATAGTTTCACATATATTCAAGAAATTAGTCAAAGCCATTTTGACCTATGAAAAATATGTGTCAATTAAGGCACTAGATAAAGAGCTAACCAAAGAAAATCAACTCAATTAGAATCTTCAATTTCAAACCTCTTGTGTGAGATAATATTAGATTGTCATATATCTAGTGAAAGAAAAAAAATACATCTAAACTATAATAATTAGGATTCAATTATGGTACAATCAGTATTGTGTGGTTTCAATATAACTGAATGATCCTAATTATAAAATATTATTTTATGATATCAAACAATATATATATGATATTTTTTGTTATATTTTATTGCTACTAAAATCCTAACTTAGCTTATACATAAAAGCTTTCATAAAAGGACACACATTATTTTACACGCCTACTCCTTCTATTTTTATGTTTTTCACAGAAAATTAAGTTTTTCTCTTCTGGATGTTTGGCCAGGGCTACACCGGCACCCCAAAGGCCTTTAGACATCATTCTCTATCTTGAAATCTCACATATTCTTCTTTGGCAAAAGATGATGCACGATTGACAGCTAGTGCAATTTTATAAATCAACAATTTAGCATGTCATATTGAAGTAATTAAAATCTTATTCTTTATTATTGAAGCACATGCCTTTACTATTAGAAACCAGTAAATCACATGCCAATAAATCCAAATTTTTATAAGATGCCTTGGGTCATGGGCAAAGCTAGCTAAGTCATCAATTTGATCCAATTTTGGCCAAATTCGAGAACGCCTAATTTTAGCCAAATTCGAGAACGATTCTGATCATTGACAGTGAGGAATCACCAAATTGATAGTAATTTCTCATTATTTTCATCTTCAATTGCATTTCGATATAAAGATTGTAGAAATCGGACTTGAAACTGAAAAACCCAAATTTTTATTAGATGCCGAAAGTAAAGATTCAAATCAGACTAATACGAAATGAAACAGAGTGAAATTGGACAGCCAACTAGGTTCCTAAAGGTCTTAGGAACATAATCCAATGCTCAATTTTAGTTAATTTTGGAGAAATCAAAAGTCCTAAATTTTAGATATACAACCGATAGTGCATTTTCGTAATTACTAAAATTTAAGAGCAATTTTAATAATTAGTGTTTTAATATTATAATTAGGATCTCAGAGAACTCCCTTGAGCCTTAGGCTAATTTTTTTCAATAATTAAAAGAATTTTTGGTAAATTATTTCTAAGTGTTCGTGCATAGTCGAGAGCTGGACAGGAGATCCAGCAAGAGCATGCATCTGATCTGTGAGTGTATTTATTTTCTAAATATTTTAGAATTATACACTATTATGATTGAATTGCATTTGATTTGTTTCGAATGGATTTTATTGTGCATTTAAATTATGCTTATTAAATATATGATACATAGATTTAACTAGTTGCTAAATCTAGATTATATATGTATTGGTGATTTTAATGGAACTCATATTTATTTGGAATAAATATGAAATTTGTGTTTTAAATAGTTATTCGGTGATTTATGAAATTTGTGATTATTTTTCATAATTTTGTAGAAAATTATAATTTCAAAGAAAAGTTTTGGCTTTTGTGGAATTTAAGAATTTTTGAGACAATTTTCTGATAGTCGAAAGATTTGAATATTTTTTAGAAATGTTTCAAAATAGAATATTTTGTAAAATTGTTGAATTTACTACGATTTTAAAATAAAAGAATTTGAGAAATTGATGAAATCCGATGATGGATGATCTGGGAGATGATTTTGAAGAGTACCACACAGTATTGATATGTTGATTGAGATATGTTTGTCATTATGCTAGCTATTATGATATTATGTCATCATCTGTTGCAGACACGTGTCGGGATAGAGATGATGAGGATCCTGCCATGACGTATTTGAGACGCTGGTCCATTGTGATGAGTTATACCCTTTCCCCTCGCCTATGAAGCCATAAGGACATTGAGGATCACACAACACACTATAGAGTGTGGTACCAGTTTTGATATATGATTTATGGTTTTAGATTGGTTTTTGAATTTATGGGTTGTAGCACATCTATTGATTTTTGGGGTTATGGTTCATCGGCTTTGTATTTTTATGAGATTATGCTCAACAAAATGAATTTAAATGTTTCATGGAATTTATTTATGGTTCTGGTGATTGATCTGCGATTTTAAGTGATTATGTTAAATTGTGTTTTTGCCCCTAAATAGTGTTATAATGATTTCATAATTTTTGGGAATAAAGCTAAGGGTTTTATGACATTATTTTCAAACGAAGAACTTTACAAAAAGTGATATAAGGTTTTGAGTGTAAGAAATTTTACGTAGCTGGACATCTATTTTGTAGTTACTTATGAGCACTCAATGAGATATTCATATCTTACGTTTTGTATTTTAACCTCGTTCCCACAGAACCTAACTACTGGTTGTTATGAGCTACCATCGGCATCGCATCCGTACTTAGCTTCCACAACTGTTTGTTGTTTATGTAATAGACTTTGCACTTTTATTTTGTTTACTTTCGAATTGTATTATTTATAATTTCTATTTATCTCATTTAGTGACTCTGATATCCCACCTACTTTCCTTACTAATTTAATAGTTTTGTATGACTATCAGTATATTGATGCGATGCATGCTTTATTCACAAATTTATTCTTACTTATTGGTTACTTATATAATAAACCCTCTTTCGGATGAGAATTCTATCGGCTACCATGAAGGGTTCTGATGGAATCTTTCTCAGGGGGGATTCTCCAGATAATCTGAAAGGCTTTTCGAAGCGAGTCCTGTCAGTTTGGTATTAGAGCCTTAGGTTTATTTTTCTAGGGAGGTGCACATTTTGTGCCTCCTATTCCTTTATTAAAGTGTTTCAATCATGATGTCGAGACGTGGTAGACTAACATCTCAAAGGTTGATAGCTTAGAAATTTGATGAGCCAACATGTGTGCGTGACCTTTTATGCGTTTGGTTCAGACCATAGAGTAAGATACTTTTTTTTTTCTTTCTAACTTATCTGTGTAGTTGGCTACAAGTTTAGAAGTTGAGAGCTTTAATGGCTCTTAAGATTATGGTGTAGTTTTGATATGGCGAGTAGAATCTAGCAACTATCCTAGTGGAAGGCTTAGAATATCTCAATGTGTATGTAATTAGAATAGAAACTTCTCGCTAGAGAACATTACCTACAATTGGTGGATGACAGAGTAGACCAGGTGGCAACACATTTAAGGATAACTCAATATTACTTTCAGTGACGAGAACAATTTTGTGCTTATTGATAAATGAAAAGGCAAGAAATTAAGAATTTGACTTAGGGGACAGTGACAGTTTTCTATCTTAAATCAATGAGTTAGAATGGAGATTATATCAGCAGTGAATGATTTTTCTGTATGTGTTTCCCGAAGATGTTCAAGTGAATGATTTATCCACAAATTATATCTTACTTATTAGTAACTTGTATAATAAACCCTCTTTCGGATGAGGATTTTGTTGGCTACCCCTAAGGGTTATGATGGAATCTTTCTCAGATGGGGCTTCTCCGGATAATCTGGAAGGATTTTCAGAGTGGGTCCCGTCACCTAGTGTGAAAGCAATCTAATCAATCATTGTTGCGTAAAGCTGCAATCATGCAAGCTTAAGCAATCTGGTGAAAAGCATTGCTACAAAACGTAACTATCTAGTGTGAAGATAATCTAGTTTATCATTGTTCATTGTTTTAGTTAGATGGCATGAAAGCATTAGATTAAATCTTCAAGCTAGGCTCGATCCATATGACACAAAAGCTGTCAATTCATAACATCAAAGTTATCTACTTTCCAATTTGCTCACACAACTTGGAAAGTGGGAGGTTAAATGTATGTAATAATTTCATACTATCATATATCTAGTTAAAGAATGAAAGTATATCTAAACTATATTAATTATATAACATTTAGGATTTAATTGTGGTCCAGTCGAACTTGTATTATTTGATATGAAATTTATTTTGTCATATAAAAAAAATATCTATATAATATCTCTTTATTATATTTTATTCCAACTAAAATTCTAATTTAGCCTTTAATTTAAGGCTTTAAGCCTCCACAAGATGATACACATTATTTTACACGCATACTTCTTCTACTATCTTTCTGTTTTTCACAGAAAGTCAAGTTTCACTCTTCTGACTTGATCATCGAAAAGTCTTTGGCCGGTGCCATATCAAAGCCCCAAAGGCCTTCTGATAATGTTCTCTATCTTGCAGGCTCACAGATTCTTTGATGTTGAAAGAGAAATGAATGATTAATAGTTGGTGTGGTTTTATGTATTAAAACCTCTTATCAATATCTCTCGTAGGGTTTTCACCATTTATGTGTCTATGTTACAATCAAGTAGATTCAATTCAATCTCCTTGGCAAAACTATTAAGAAGATCCATGTAAAATAAAGACTAACAAAATTATTTCTTTATTCAAAAGCTATTTAACTTTCTCAACAAAGAGTTGGTACCTTTATTTTCCAATCGAGACATTTGATCTCAATCTTCCCAATTTGCTTTTATGGTTGAAAATTTGAGAAAAATAAGTCATCTACAAAAAATATTGATGAATAATTCCTCGATAAATCAAAGATTTTGAAACTTTTTTAAAAGACCGAATCAATTCGGTCTTATACATATATAAGAAAGATGTATGGGTAAAATAATCCACATATATAAAACCCAGTTATATTATTTATATTAAAGCCCATGGTGCAACCTATTGGGGGTGGGCGATCTGGCAAAATATTACACGACACGATAATTTGCGGGTTTGGGTCTGCAATATTGGGTCGGATTGATATTAGTGTCACACGATAAGAAAACGGGTTGAAACGGGTTGGAACACTTTAACACGATGGGTCACGATAAGAAAATATTAATTTCATTATTTCATTATAGTTAACTTTTTACATTGCTTTTTTTTTTTAGTTTTAGAAAACTATAAAATTCATATTTTATTTCATTGGAAAATTACAATTTTTATATCTATTTATATATTAATATTTTGTTTTAGATTCTATCTTTTTTATTACTTATATTGAATGTACAATTTCAGTTTGGTTTATAATATTTTGAATATTTTTAAATTAATTTTAGTTTGTTTTATAATATTTTGAATATTTTTAAATTTATAATTGAAATGCTTATTTTGTTTTTTAGTCACGATAAATATTTAATATAGCTTTAATTCGTAATATTTTACATATTTTAAATTCACAGTTATTATTTATATTGAATTTTAGTATGTTAATATATATTTTTTTAAATGTTTAACATATCATTTAAATATGTATTTAGGCTTAATAGACATGAATTGATAATGATTTATCATTTTACAATATATATTAATTTAAATAAAAAAAATAAAACACTCACGTACATGTCTAGTAAACACGAATAAAACACGACACGAACACGACACGACACGACACGAACACGGTTCAACACGAAAACTTAACGGGTTGGGTTCGGGTGAACAAAATTTGACACGACACGAAACGAACACGGTTCAACACGACACGTTACCAGGCCTAGGGTGGGGGCATGCTAGGTTTTCCACTCTATATAAACATGTGTTATGCCTCTCATTAGAGGAGCTAAGGTGAGATATACATTTCTTTCTCTCAATTTTTGGATCTCATTCAACCTAGATCATTGCTGACTTGATCGTCGGATGGCCTTTTCCGTTGCCACACCGGTGCCAGCTAAGGCCTCTTGATGATATATTTTATTTTGCATATGGACATATTCATGGATGGCGAAGGCGGATGCACAATTGACAGTTGATGCAGAATTTTGCATCAATAGTTTGGTGAGCCAGATAGGGGTTTGATTATTTAATTTTTCTTAAAATTGCTATCAAGACCCATCAAATGCATCATAGTATATAAAATACCCGACTTCACCGTTGGAGGCACCGGGATTTCTTATTAGCCCGTTTATCCCACACAATTCGTTTGATGCAATCAATGAAGCAAACAACCAACATAGATGAACATCGTCTTGAACGTCGTCACGAACTTTCAAAGAATAAACCAGTCAGACATAGCCATAAATGTTCACAAACGAAAGTTTCGAGATCAATAGACGAATGATAAGCTAAGACGATCTTTAACCTCATTCAATTTTATTTTGATTTTTTAAATTCAATCCAGCTTTAATTATAGAATTATTTGCTTTTTAGGTTTCAATATTATTTATTTATGTATGTATATATGTACATATGCATGTATGGTGCGCCAATTTCATTTTTCTATGCCATTAAATTGGAACGTGAAATTGAAATTTACATCATATATTTATGTCTATGTGCTCAAAAGTGTTCTAGTTCTCTAGGTAGTGTAGTTGACAGTCATAAGTTGGTGGAACGTGAGGTTATTTACACGATAAAGAAGCTTTTAAAATTGGAGAGATAAAAAAAATGCATCAAAGAATCAAGAAAATACCGTAACGGCATCAATGAAAGATAAGAAACATTTAAATTCTTGTGTGTACATTATATTTTGTTTGGATATCATGAGAATTTGAAGTTCATGTGATAAGTGTATATAAATTCACGTCTAACTGTGCATTGTAGATTAATTGATCTTTTGTTGAGAAATGCAATGGACAATACATATTTTCCTCGTATTTGAATATATATATATGTAGTTTTATTTACTATTATATGTATGTATATATTTGGCATTGAAAACTTTCTAGGAATACCACTTGGCACATGGCTCGCATTAAAGATTTTTCTAATATAACTGCTTGCCAGACGGCTCATGGACGGGCACACCAAGTGCAAAAGATTTTCAGCATATATACATTCTACACAATTAAGTTACTATCAACTTTAAAAGCAAATAGCTCAAGCATGGACTGACAACTCAGATAAGAGTTTCGCCCACTTCAGGCTCGGTTCATCATTGTAGAAATTTTTTCCCCACTTTATGGGATCTAATAGAAAATTTCAAACCCAAATTATCAGGATCCAATAGTGATTTAGCCGAAATTTTTAAAGGTTTGGACACGATACCTCCTAAACTATCGGGAGCAAGATCTTTTTTGACCTCAGATTAATGCTTGGGGCCAAGTTAAAACCCAAATAATCAGGTACTATCATGATTTAGCCGGAGCAAGACACGATTTTTTCTCAAACCATTGGAAATACTTTGTTTGTCTCGACCCTTCGAGTCTAACATCCCTAACTATTGGGAACAATTTTTCCAACCCAATTCATTGGGTCCAATTTCTAATCAAAACCATTGAGACTAAAGCTTCAAAATCAATAAAACATTCATAAATTATTTCTATGCTTTAGCATCATATTTTTTACTTTTCAATTTGTTCACACAACTTGAAAAGTGGGGGCTAACTTGTGGGTAAAATAATCCACATATATAAAACTCAATTAATTATTATTTATATTAAAGTCATGTGGTGCAACCTATTAGGGGATGGGGGCATGCAAGGTTTTCCACACTATATAAAAATGTGTGATGCCTCTCATTAGAGGAGCTAAGGTGAGATATAAATTTCTTTCTCTCAATTTTTGGATCCCATTCAACGTAAATCATTATTGACTTGATCGTCAGAGGGCCTTTGCCGATGCCACATTGGTGCTGGCTAAGTCCTCTTGACAATATATTCTATTTTGCAGGTGGACAGATTCATGGATGGCAAAGACGGAAGCACAATTGATAGTTGATCTAGAATTTTGCATCAACATAAAATATATAATAATAAAAAATTGTCCTTAGAAACTGTACGAGAATAGTTAATTTTTCTTAATTTTCATTGTTACATTATCAATATTCTATATCAAACTTGATATCCTTAACAAAACTATTTCACAATGAAGATAATCAAATATTTAAGTTTGCCTATTAGATGGTTCTCTGATCACTAAAGATAATGAAAAAGTGAGAAGAAAATAAAAGAATTTATATTTCTCATTTGGAAAAAGAATACAAACACAAAACTTCTCTCATTTCGACTCTCTTACTATGGAGTCTCCCCTCTCAATCTTTTTGGATTCTCTAGACTCTCTGATCTCTCATAATAATGTCATTAGCAATCTCACCATGTATGAAAGGGTAGGCCTTAATAATATAGATACAAAGGGAGAACAAATAAAGCAAGTAAGTATACAAAACTAAGCTTGCATATTAAAAATTACAGAGAATACACATTTATTTGGTCAGCAAGTTTCTTAATGTGCACTCAACTCTACTTAGGCGGCAAGACATGGGCCTGGGCTTGAATGTCGCTAGACCTTGCACTTCTAACCCTCCACCAACACCCAAAAAAATGAACGGTGTTCACGTGCCATTCATACTAGTTATGTCTCTACACATGTCCAGTTTCTCTTGCATAATGAGGTTATATTTCACTACAACCTCAAAATCTTTTGGCAACTCCAAGTGAAGAAATATCGTCTTTACATCCATCTGTTCAAGCTCTAGGGTTAAAATGGCTACTAAACTAAGAATCACCCAGATTGAAAACCATTTTCACCATTAGTGAGAAAAACCCATCAAAGTCAATTATTTTCTCCTGAAGAAATCCTTTGATCAACAACCGGGCTTTGTATTCTTCTGTTGCCATCTTTTTTAAGCTTGAACATCCATCCATTCTCTAGTGCCACCATCTCATCTACCATTGCTGGTCACAACTTCTTTTTGCTTTAATGAGACATAAATTCCTTGGAACTTTTTGGCTTTCATTTTTCTGTAAGCAGAATATATTCAAGCTTCGAATATCTTTTTGCTAGATTGCTTAGATCTTTCAATCTGTTCTCGAAAACTCTTTAGCTCCCTTTAGGTACACCATCATCTAACTGTTATGATGGCCCTGTAGCTTATGCTAGAGAGAATTGACTATCTACCTTGCTCAAAATCCTCTTTTTCTTCCTCTTGATCTGCTTTTGGAATTTCTCCATGCACCAACTATAATGACTTGTACTGGCATTGGATCAATTTTATGGGCACTAGAACTCGAGATAGAAAATATTTTGGGCTTTTTAATGTCATTCAGTGAATAACTTTCATGAAACACGACATATATTATTTTAATAACATTTTCAACCTATAAATCCCATATTCTGCATTTGAATTCTTTATCTTCATAGGATATGAAGATGCATGGAGTAGACCTTGTATCGAGCTTTTATCTGAGCTCATTGGATACATGTACAAAGGCATCCAATAGCAAGTGGCAAAAACAACTTCTCCCCATAATGGATTTGGGGGCGTAGCCATATTGATCATACTTCTTACCTATTCCATGATCATCCGGTTCATTCTATTTGGAATGCACAAACTGTCTTTTCATGCTCAATGTCGTGTTTATTGCAATAGCCATTGAACTTGTTGGAAATGTATGCATTGCCTGAGTGTAGGCATTTCAACTTCTATCATGGCGACAAATAATTTGAAGAATTTCAATACTTAATCATCTGTATTCAAGAAGTATATATACACCTTTTGGGAAACATCACCAATAAAGGTCAAGAAATACCTGTTGCCACCAAGTGATTTCATCTCACAAACATCTGAATGCTCCAGATTGAGCAACTCTAATATCCTCGTAGAGGATCTTAAGCCATATATGCTAGGATGGTGACTAGAGTCTTTCCATATTTATTTGGCTAAACTATATTCTCTTTTTGCTCTCGTAGCAGCTTCCTATAGTTCTTCTTCATGTGACCCTCCTGGTCACAATGGAAACGATTATATGTTGACTTTTTTCTGTCAATAAATCTACTCATGTTGTAATAACCCATTCTGCAAAAATATTGAAGTTGACCAATTTAACTGTATGTGGGTTCAAGAGTTGACTTTTTGTGTTGTTATGTTGTGGTTTTGAGCATGTTACCGTTATGTAGAGATTATCAATACAAGTTCATGGGCTAGCAACATGCTTGGTTCTGAGTTACATATTGAAAATTATGGTCAAAAGAACTTCAAAGGCATTTTAGTCTTTAATCATTTTGATCTTTTTGTTATTTAAAAAAAAAAAAACCATTCTCATCAATTGCTCCCTCAATCTGATTTCTCTCTCCCTCCCCATCACTGTGCACTAGGGGTGTTCATCAGTTTAAAACCGACATATTTTGGAAATAACTAATCCAATCGAAATGGTAATCAATTTTTTTTTGTGCCAAAAACTTCTTGGGCTTAAACTTTGTTTAAAAAAATTACATTTTTTTTTCATAACCTAACACATAAATGATAAAACCATATACAATATATGACAGGACCCGACCCGCAAAGATCCTGCCTGCGTGACTTAATGTTGCCATTAAGCCACAAGCAGTCATGAAAAACCCGCTAAACAAAATTTTTTAAAAGGGTAAGAATTAACAGACCGAAAAGTTTCACTATTGCCGGAAATTTTATTAAAAATTTCGGCAGCATTTCGGCTGTTTCTAACACTCCCAAAAATGCTAAAAGCTACAAACCTGCAAGAAAACCAGTCCTAAACCATCTTTATTCTACCAGCACGCATTTCCCACACAATTAGATCACAAATCAGTACGTAACTCAACACTTAAACAAATATATTGTTTAAGTACGGTGTAGCTGCACTCAGTCTAAAACTGAGCTGGCTACATACCCTTTCTACGAGGGATCAAGCTACCTGTAGTTCCGAAAGCATATTTACACAATATGCTACAATCAAACACATACAACACTTAATCCAAAGAAAATACACAATAAATAAATTTCCACATAATAAAACATAAATTCCACACATCACCCACTAACAAAATTAATATCACAACAATTCATTTACAATTCGCACAAACACAATTTATAATGATTAATACACAATAACATATAATGTATATGCTCAGCAAGTAAAATCATTCCCAAACACAACAATTCAATAAAAGTATTCACCGACCCAGACCACAATTATTTTCATACAACCAATTTACAATTTCAACTAATTTCAACACAATCAACCAGTAACTACTTATCTCACAGTAATTATATGCTTCCGTATACATTTCACAGAACAGTTCCACATCGCGATTAACACACCATTTGGCCCACGCATTTACGTGTTTAATTCACAGGCCAATTATATAATGTATATATATACCGAAACCGTTATTAATAATCCCGAAATCCAACCACACCATCAATTCTATAATTTCAGCACCCAATTCATTCCACAGCAAGCACCAAAACATCACCACACATATCTATATCACCAATTAACAACAATTTCTATTTTAACAATTATTAACACCACAGTTCAAACTGGGTAAATTCCGATATTTATCTATAATAGGCAAATTATATACCGAAACGAAGCTCGCGGAGAGTAGGGTGCAACCGAGAACTTACCTCGTCCAACCGCCGCCGGTGGTTGCCGGAAAATGGCCGGGAAGCGGCGGCCGAGCACCCTCAAATCACGCAGTCCACACGAGCGAGCTTCGAGACAAACGGAGGCCGGAATTGGTTTCGGGAGGTCCAAAATAGAGGGAAAGGACCGGTTTCATCACCGAAAACCGCCGAGAACCGGCGACCGGAGGAGAAACGGCCCTCGCCGGATCCGTCGTCGTTTCTGGCAAACCGCGGCGTTTCACGGCCAGTCGAGGGTGGGGAAGGAGAGAGGAGCGTCCGGCGAAGCTTTCCCGGGCAGTGGGCCGGCCTGACTCCGCCGAAATCCGGCGAATCGCGAAAAAAAGCAGCTGACCGGATTTTTCACCTTTCCCGGCGATCTGGACTGTTCCACGGGCTGCCGCCGGCAGGAAAAGGTGGCCGGGCAAGTGGGCTTCCAAACCCAGGCAGTGGCGCGGCTGATCGGCGCCGGAAACGGGCCTAATCTGGCAATTTCGAAAATCACAGCTGGCCAGATTTCCTTAAATTCCGGCTGTCTGGACCTTTCCACGGCGAGCCACCGGTGCCAAAGGAGAGAGGGGGTCGGCGGGGTCATTTTCTGGGTGGTTTCCGGCCTGATCTGGTCGGGATTTGACCGTGGCCGGCGGTCGGAAGTTGCGCGATGAGTGGCTGCGCGAGAGGGGGAGAAAACTGGCCGTGCGTGTGCTGTCCCTGCAGAACCTTCCAGCTAAAAACACATAAAGGCAGGGGCAAAATGGTCATTTTGCCCTGCCACAGCAATTTACCAAAATACCCCTCACTCTCTTCCGGTCATAACTTCTCGGTTTTAACTCCAAATCGAGCGTGCCACTAGTCTACGGACTCGTATTGACTAGCTCTACGCAATGGTACCACGGTCAAAATCATAGCACGCTCACACCAAAAAGTCAACCTCGAGCCCTTCCTTGGTCAAACTTGGTCAACTCGGTCAACTTTGAGAAATTTCAATATTTTCCCTGGGACGGGGTGTTACAATATATTTAATAAAAAAATAAGTTAAGCTTATAATCCAGTAAATGACTAAATGGTAATTTCCATCCACCGCCAATTTTAAGATAATAGAACAAAAGCATATTAAACTAAAACAAACAAATAAAAAAATTACAGAACTAATATAATAATCTAGTAATCAACTTCCAAATTTAAGCTGATACAACAAAGCCTACATACCATTAATATTAAACTAATACAACAACAAAATTATACTAAGCTGAAACAAAAATCCATCATTCAACCTCCAACTTTAAGGTAATAATTCACCATGAAACAAATAATAAAAAAGTTTGGAAAAAAATTAGAAAGTCATTACATAAACTCGAGTAGTACATTTTGCTTTGCTTTTCGAATCACTCAACGACAATATCTTCAACATCTTTAAGGATATCTACAGCATGAACATAAAACAAGTTAACTAACATATTACTAAATCTAACAATTAAAACAATTCTCATTATGAATAATAAAAATTAGCAAAACAAATATTATAGTTATCTAAAGCATTCTTCAACTTGTTTTGCTGCTTCATTGAGGTCAATAATTGGTGAGGATCAAATCCAATTTTGAGTGCAAATAAGTGCTTGCATTGTCTATGAAGATAATGAACTTCTAAATTGAACAATAATGCGACCTTCTATACTAAATGCGAATTCAAATACTACAGTTGATATAGGTATAACTAAAACATAGCGCGCAATATAAGATAAAACCTTATATCTAGAGGCATTCCTCTTCCACCAATCCTATACATTAAACTTATGATCATCCACATCCTCACATGCTTCCATCAAATACCTATCAACCTATTTTTTTTATATCCAAACTACCATTCTCCTTCAAGAATCTTTTATATTGAGCATGGTAAAATTGGTAAGCATCAAATTCAGATATGTCAACTTTCATATTATCAGTTGGTTCTGAAGATTGATTCCCATTTGAATGGCTAAAAGTACTATCATATTCCTCACACATGCAATTCAAAATATTCAAAAACCTAGCAACCAACTGATTGTCCTTATATGGTCACTACCACACAATATACTCACAAAAAATTTTAACATGCGTATCTTGTGTCTTGGATCAAGTAAAACAGCAATAAACAAGTAGGAATTTATTTTTTCTACTCCTACCCAATATTTATCGAATTTCATTTTCATGTTTTTGGCCATTTCACTAATAAGATAATTATCATTGTTGATCGAATGCTCCAAATGAGTATGAATGAAACAAATTTGATCTAAAAAACTGTTACAAGTAACATATAAAAACCAATAAAACTTCAAGGTTGCACTTTGAAAAAAATTTAAAAACTTGATGAACAAACGAGCATTAACCCAATCTTCCTTTTCAAGAGCATCTCTACTTTGACAACACAACTCATTAATATAATTAATATCCTCATCCTCTAAATGTTGAAATGCTTTTTCAAGTTTTTCTGCAGCTTCCAACATTAAACAAGTTGAGTTCCATCTTGTTGAAGCATCAAGACACAAGTTTTTGAATGGAATTTTTTTCTTTATCAGCACAAGCTCTAAATCTCTGGGTCCTAGCAATGGATAACCTTACAAAATCTCATTGCATTTTGAATCCTATTGACAAATTTATGATAATCTTTTAGTCAATCCGAAACAATAAGACTTAAAATATGTGTTGAACACCTAAAATGCATGTAATCACCATTCAAGATTGGCAAAAGTTGAGAATTCTCTTTTGCAAATTCCAATTACCATCTATAAAATGGCTAGTAAGCACCATATAACATATGTTTTGTCCAGAAGTCCATGTATCAGTGGTTAGATTAATTTTATATTTGTTCGTAGAAAAATTAGTTTTCAACTTCTCTTTTTCATCTAAAAAGAGTTGCATGCAATCTCTAGTGGATGTGTTCGAGAGATGCCTACAAATCTAGGTTACAATTCCATGCAAAATTTCCTAAACCTTTCACCCTCCACATGGATAAAAAGTAATTCATCTTTAATCAACAATCTTGCAAGCGCAAGCCTACTTCTCTCCAAACTAAAACAAAATGGGCTTCAAGACAGCCCCCATCTACACTACTTTTAGGTTTGGAAAGATAAAGTTTTTTTTACCTCTTGTTTAACCTATTTGGGTATTTGGCACATTGAGTAGCTAAATGACTCAAAAGATTCGAGCAACCATTTTTTTTAACCACTACATGCATAATCCTTTTGGCGTCCCAAAGATATGTTTTCAGATATTGCTATAAAATTACAACCCGTCTTTGCTCAATGGATACAAAACACCCATTACAATATTTGCAAATAGCCCTTTCATTTTTATTAGCATCAAAAGTTTTAACAAAATAATCCCAAACCATTGAGAGAGGCCTTGTAGATTTTCAACATTTACTTACAGATAAGCCTGAGACTCTGAGGGATCTTTGGCATCATTAGTGGTAGGAGGATTTGTGTTACCAATTGCTTGTTCTTGGGGCTGTGATTTATCATTCGGTTGTAAAAACAGTGCAGTGCTCTTTTCATTAACATTACTTGAATCCATCTGTATTAGAAAACATGAATAATGATCCATATATTATTATTTATTAACATAAAAGTGTTAAGTATAGAAATCAACAGTTTTAGAAACACATTTAGAGAAAATCCCATCATCATTTTAGATGGAAATTAATTTGCCAGCCATATCCAAAATTCAAACCAAATACACTTTATGAACTATAAAGCCAGCAATATCTAAAATTTAAACGAAATACACTACATGCACCATAAAGCCAGCCATATCCAAAAATCAAACCAAATAATATTTCACATCATTAACATCGGTTTGGATCATTTGTATCAGTTTTGGTTAGTTTTTGGCGACACCTAACCAAAACACCAATAGAAATCAAAAGCCAATCCCTCTAGCTATCTCCCTAAGTCAACCATTCACCTTGAAAACTCCATTTTTTTCCAAAAACCAAGAAAATTCAGTAAGCATGTTTTTCTCTAATTATTAGAATCCGATGGATTTTAAGCTTATGGGTAGTCTCTCCCCCTATTTTGGAACCTTTGAACTTAATTATCCAACTTTTTCTAAGAAATTACAAAGAAGGCTTGGCTGTCATTTTCGAGTGAAATTCTGATCACCACCTACAGCATTGAGCTCAATTGAGATTACATTTTTAATCCTTACCTCTCGAGTTTCAATTTGGTATATTATTTGCTGATTTTCGTTAAGTATTTATAAAATTCACAATTTTGAACTAAGGTTTTCCATCACTTGCGAAAGCAGGGACGGATATAGGTACTCGCTTACTTGATTGACTCAAAACCTTATAGCTTGAAAATCGATATTTCATAGCAGGATTAGAAGATAAGGTAGTTTGATGTTAAGGACCCAATTGGAACTTTGAAGTTAAGTTTGGTGTTGTATTATGTAGCTTTGATTTTGAAGTTGAGTTTTATATTTTGTTGCTTAATTATTGATGGGGACAATTGGTTGATGATTGTAAGGTGAAATTTATTAAATCTTAAGTTGTGGTTTTGGAATTGTGGTTGAGGATTGCTAATCAAATTTTAGTTGTGAATTATATGTTGGAAGTCTTGTTGAATTTTTTGTTCATGTATATGCTAGCCATATGAAATTATGGGAAATAATTGTGGTGATTTTTGTTGATTGCTATGAGTGGGAATATATATATATATATATATGTATTTACATATAAACATTCTATATATTTTGGAGTGATTGATACGCATAAAATGTTAATGTTTTTATGCCACTTTTTATATTGGATTTTAGCTAGTTTATAATTAATTCCTAATGAAAAGTACTTAATTTCTATATTTTTCTATTTTCAGTAAAAGAAAGACTAAAGCTGGAATTACTGTATTTATGTTCAACATTTACTGAGAAAATCATATATGAAGCTACACTCTAAGGTTTTATGCTATTCCAGTTGAAAATGATTCCTAATTCACTAGGCTTCAATTCTGTAGAGTTTCATTAAAATTTATTCGGCCAATCAGTACCAGTTTGATTTACAAGTTCAACAATTTCATCAATTGAGGCAGATTTACACTATTGTAGGAAAATTCGAATTTGAGTGTCTTCCTGATGTCCAAATTATGAAAACACGATATTCTTGGAAAGATAAGACATATACCTAACTTTTTCAACTAGAATTAATGAATTCTGAGTTCATTTGATCATCTAAAGTGTGCTTGGAATATGATGATGGACATTTGTGATATAAATGGAAAGTATCTTTGCTTACTAGGATGATATTGATGATTGAATTGCCATGTCATCACACTCTAGCCATGTGTACAAATTTTGCCACATCATATGTCATATGGGAGGTCAGATTATTTTAATTATATTAATTGGAATAATATTTAGAATAAAAGGAATTATAGTTAGATACAAATTTAAATCTTATGGAGATAACGAATGTTTCCTTAATCCTAGTGTGAACATGAGACACAAAATACTCTTTAAACCTTGAGGTGGCCGGCCATAGAGGGAATTATGGGAGTTTGAGATCATATAGACATATTATCTCCTATATTCTCTAGGTTTTAGATGGACTCTAGGGTTAAACATCTCCTAAACCTCTCCTATAAATACCATGCAACATTGAGAAACAAAAATACATTCACACAATTCATCACAGCCCACACGGCTGCAACCATCACCAGCTGCATCTCTTTGTCTCCATTTTTCCCCATTCTCACGACAACGATAGTTTTTTCTAAATTTTATATTTAGTTTCTAAAGGTTCTCACATAGATAAGTTGTGATACACAAAGCCAAGTTCAAGGAGAAATTCGGCCAGCCATGGAGGAATAAACCTTGTGACTTTGGATCATAGTTTGGAGAAGCCAAGAGGAGAAGATTGAAAAACAAATTCTAGTAGCCATCAACTTTGGATTTGATCTCTTTACTCTTTATTCTCTTTGTTATTTAATCTATATTGTCTCTTAATTATTTAATGGATATTATAAAGATCATGTGTAACTAAATTTTCTATGAGGATTATGATGTAACCCTATTATGACTATTTAGTGTTTAATGCATATTTAAGTTTGATTCATGTTTAAAGTTAATATTTCATTGTAGTTCTTAATGCTTCTATGAAAAAGTGGATAGATTTAGTATTTATATTGGCTTAGGAATAAGGGATATAAATATGGATAGGCAATGAAATACATGGTTATAGGAATATTGCATGCCTTAGTGACAACTTTGACAATAACATATTGGATTTGCATGTCTTAGGGCTTAAATTTCGGTATTTAGTTTAGGGATAATTAAATACCTTGTGCTTGCTAGATTATAATGCATTGAAGAATAAACTTCTAGTCACTTATGGTCAAATGGGGGTTAACCTATGAATCTATAATGCATTAGGACTAAATAGGAGTAATAGTAGTGAAGTCATAATCATTATTTTATTAAAACCTTTGGAATATTTACTTGCTACCTTGTTCTTAATTTTAATATTAATTTTTTTCAATTCATGCTTGGTTACTCAACAAACAATTATTCAACAAATACTCTTTTTAATTTTATTGATTTAGTTAACAATATTTTTACTTTCATTATTAGAGACATTATTCCTCGTAGGATCGATATCGGTTTTCTTAATCAAAGAAATCCACTTTATTACTTGTTGATTCGTGCACTTGAGAGTTAATCTAAAATATACCACAACAGCGATTTTGGCATTTAAATTTTAGTATGGTTAAGAAATTTTATTTCTTAATAAATCTCTTTCTTTCAATAATTAATATATGTTATATATGTATGCATGTGTGGTTGTATCAAGAGGATTTGATTTTCAAAATAATTTATATTTACCTTTGGTTTTGAAGAAAATATTTATATATGTATATATATAAATATGTTTAATTTATGTTCACCTTAATTTGATGTGGGTTTCAATGACATTTCATATTTATCGTACAAATAATTGTGATTTCAGTAAACTATTAAAATATTTAAGTTTTATTGGCAATTTACCAAAATATTGGGTAAATTGACAATTTTTTATAAATCTAAAATTTGTTTAGAATATATGAATTAATTGGATTTTATAATAATTTTTCAAAATTGGAATTTTGGAAAACTTGTATATTTTATTTTTGTTGAAAATGATTTGGATTTGTATGTACCACACAATGAAATATACTGAGGATGGATGTGATATCTTTGGTGATCCATCATCTCGTAATTCATGATCCTTGACAGGGATGCGAGTTAAGTGACTAGAAATGGGTGTTGAGTATGCAGTAGGGTGTAGTCTCCAACTAGTTCACAAATCTTGACAAGATGTGCTAGTTATGTGACAAGATTGAGACGTTGGGGATCACTTAATGCATCAATATATAATGTGATACATGTTTTAAAGATTTTATTAGATTCCTATTTGAGATCGGTTTTATGAATTTATTATAATATGCTAATAATTCGGTGAGATGTCAATGTTAGTTGACATAGGGTGCTAATTAAGTAACTATATAGAGATGTGGAGCTAGTTCACTAACCTTGATAAGGAGTGCTAGTTATGTGACTAGATTGAGATGTTGGAAAAAAAACTTAATTTGTCTGTATATAATGAGATACATGTTTTATAGATTTTTATATGAGATCGATTTCGTGAATTTATTATAATTTGCTGATAATCCAGTGAGAGATTAATGCTGAGGTTTATAAGGATTTGAAATATTAGTTGCTATGATGATTTTGAAAAATTATTTGATCATGGGATGAACATTTATATAATTTTTGTATTTTTGAAAGGATTTTTAAGAGCTACATGTAGCTTGGTCTCTTTTAAAAATGGTATGTTGGCAACTCATGTTTTTCAAACTGAATACAGTTACAAAAAATATATTTATCAAAGTCTTCTTTAAATTTATATTGAGAATATCATTAATTTTGATTGTTTGTATGAATTCTTATAGAATTTTTTGCAACTGTGTTTTGGAAAATTGAAGTTTATGGATTTATTTGGACAATATTTTTATAACTTGAATGCATGGATTTATGTTGAAAGATTTGAACAAATTTAATTTAGAAGATGAATTGCTTATATTATATGTTTTTGTTATTAATTGGAGTGATGCTGCTGTTGGAAAAATAAGTAAAGTGGAGTTGAGATGGTATGAACTTGTTATAAAAGTGTTTTTGCTTGCAGGTTAAGTTATATAATTTTTTTGAGAATGTTCTAGAAATAAATGAGACTTGCCAAAAATTTTATAAACATTTTTAGCATTAAAGGATTCTTGTTGGAGAGCTGAGGATTTATGAAGTAGTACTATTTAATGGCTTAATAGAAATAAAATAATAATGTATAATAATATAATAATATTTTGTATATTTTTATAATAATATAAAGAATATATATTATATCATAGGTATTTTTAGTTAATCATTTATAATTGAGTAGGACCAGTAGTATTTCATTACTACAAATATGGATTATTCAAAAGAATAAGACATGTATTTGGATATTTCTCTTCAACTCCAAAAAAATATATTAATGTTTTATTTTTATTCTTTTACACTCATAGTTGAAGTGAATTTTTCCGAAGATAAAATGGATTATGGAAGTGTTTAACTTGAACTATTGATTGGAGTCGTGCAGAATATATGCCTTTTTATGCTACATTATATATATTAAGTTAAATTATATAAATCATTAATATTTTAATATTATTAATATATTGATTAATATTATTATATTTATTACTTAATTAATTTATTTATAATATATTATAGGGTTATAGGGACTCAAACTGTAAACCTTCTCGATAAAACAGCTCAAACTTATTATTATTAAAATGATTTGAACTGTTTCAAAAATCCAACATGCATTTTTGCGCATTAGGCTCTTTTGTTAACCGTTATAAATATAAGATAATCTACCATATTTTTTCATGTCAGGGGTAATGATTTAGTGGCAGTTGGTGACAGAGTTGCTTTGTTACCTATTCCATTAGGAACCACCAATTTTTTAGAACATCACATTCATGCATTTACGATTCATTTGACAGTATTTAAACTTCTAAAAGGTGTTCTAGTTGCTCGTACTTCACATTTGATACCAGATAAAAGAAATTTTGGTTTTCGGTTCCCTAGTGATGGACTTGGAGGGGGGGGGATCATGTCTTTTAGGGCTATTATAGATGTGTAATGCAAATTTGGTAGTAATACATTTCAGTTGGAAAATGCAGTCATATGTTAGGGTAGGTCATGCAAGCAGGACTCAGTTTGGTTGGGTCATGTCACATGCTTTAGTTCTTGTCACTCTCATTGCCTCGACTACCTCATTGTTGTCTTCCTTGATTCTCTAAGGTAAGAACATGTAACTGATCATTGCCTAGTTTCTTTCTCATGGCCTCCTCATTGAATAAAGCATCCTTCACTATAGACATAATGTGCTTTTAGTTTGGGCCTGGATTGCTGAGAGTAACTACCAGCATCTCCTAGCTATCTAAAGACTGCTAAGAAGTAGGAGCGCATGTTTCTCATCCCTTAGTTGTAACTGCAAAGCAAATAGTTGATTTACTAGGCTCTAGAACTCACAAGTGTATTCTGCTATAGAAGTTCCACTATGAAACTTCAGATTCATAGATCGCCTCATTAATAAGGCTTTTTTCGAGCAGTTTGGACCTAGTACATGTCCTCAAATTTCTTCTAGAGGACATAAGCATTTATCTCCTGCGCTACATGATAGAAGACACTATGATCGATCCATTGTTTAATCTGACTGATTATTTTTCTGTTCAGCTTCTTCCATTATGCTTCTTTGCAAGGGTTAGGGTTCTTTTCCTTGGCTTTTATTGGGTTAAACATATAATTTAAACTAAGAAAATCTTTCATCTAAGGTCTCCAAAGTGTGTAATTTGAGGAAACCAGCTTAATCATAGCTTTGGACGACTATTCCTTTGAAATTCTTCATCTATAATGGCATGATTAAAAATTTGAACCTTAATTGGGCAATACTAGAGGTGTTCAAATAATTGACCAACCGATGAAACCAACCAATTTTATTCAATCCAATTCAACTTGTTTGGATCGGTTATTTAGTATAGTTGAATTGGATCAATTTTTTTTTTTAAATCAGTTACTACTGTCTATTTTTTTCTTTCAAAAAAATTATGGTTATTTTATTTAATAATTATATTCATTTTTATTTTAAAAAACATTTTTTATTCAATAAAAAATTAAGCCTAAAAAATAAAAGGAAATATAAAAACTCAAAAATCAAATATAAGAATGCTAAAAATATTCAATTCAAAAATTTTAAAAAATTTGAAAAAGTAAATAAAAGTTCAAACTCAAAATTGATCATCCAAACTTATCCAAACCAATTACCAATTGGATTGGATTGAAAGTATACATTGGTTGGGTTGGGATCGAAAAAAAAAAACAAAACTGATTACTAATTGGATTGGATTGGTTATTTCTAAATTCGGTCGGTTTCAAACCGATGAAGACCCATAGGCAATACAGAGTTCACAGACGCATTCGGAACAACCAAAAAACAGTGGACTAGACTATTCCGGGGTTAAAATTTGAATCTCAAAAATATTGAGGCAAAACTATAATTTTATAAATTTTGGACCATATTTACAATTGCTAAAATTTGTAGAATCAATATGTATTTTTTGTAAAGTATAATGACTTATCTGCAATTTTTTAAAATTTTGAACTCAGTGATGATGTGGCATTTCTACTGACATGGCACATACGTGTGATGATGTGACAGCTGACCATGTGTTGATGTGGTCATCTCCTACCTCTGAAAGTGCATGAGGCGCATGCAAGGTATGGACTAAAGACTACGAAGCTTGACCAGCGCGTGAAGTGGAGCGTGGTTCTCCGATTTACTTCGCCAGCTTGTCTCGACGAGTTCGTTCATCTGGTACCATCAAAACTATTTTAAGCACCTGTCGAAAAATTACCTTCTCAACCTAGAGTTCAAATACCATTTGTTGTGCTTTTTTGACCACTAAAGAGAATGAAAGATGAGAAATAAAATAAAAAGAATTCTTATTTCTCACTTGGAAACATAATACAAACACAAAATTTCCTTATTTAACGGTGTTACCTACCATTTGTACTTTTCTTTATCAAATACTTACTATTATTCAACTTTTAAAGACAGATAGACTGATAATCTTGAAGGAAAATAAGAAAAAACCAGAGGTAGAGGTTGAACACTTATTGTTAAGGAGAAAAAACCAAAGGTGGGGCAAGTACAGAACTTGAATAAAGGTTTGGACAATCAAAAAAATCAAAAAAGCATAGGTTAAAGATGACAGTACCTCGTCTGCCTAAGACCTGGGTGATGTGCGATTTTGGGGCAGTGTGTGCAAAGTGTGGGCCTATGTGTGCAATTTATGGGCAGAGTTCACAGGCTGCCCTATTTATGCCACACTGCCTAACGTAGGGGCGTTGTGTGCAAATGTTAGATCGTGTGTGCAATGTGTGGACAGGGATTTACACCACCCTACTTTGTGCCACAATGCTCATAGTAAAAGCGGTGTGAGGCAGTTGAGAAGTTTCGTCATTTCATGTCTCACACCACCTTAATTATTACACACAGTCGCTGGATATGACGTGTTTCTCAAAAAGCGGCGTACTTCCCTGAATACAAAAAGACTATTTGAAGCCCAACTAACTCTTCCACAATAACCTTATAAATACCTCCATCAAACCCGAGTTTCAAACACATTTCTTAAACTCTCATTTCAATCATATGGCATACAAAGGTAATGGCAACAATGTCGTAGTTCCATTGGATGTTTTCTCACCATAAAGGAACCCCAAGAAGAGCTCCACAAGCCCCCCACCAGAGCCATTAAAGTGGAGGACTATAAGACCTGGACGAGCTTCCCCACCACTATCACAACCACTGCCATCATTCATGGGAGTCGCTTTTTGATGAGACCGCCCAAATGGGACTTGTACGATGACGACAACACTCTAAAATATAGCGATGACAGCACTTATAGGAAATTTTAGTTTTGTTATTTTTTTTTAGTTTTCTATGAAATTTTCAGTATTTTTTGTATTTTTCCAATAATCAAAGTAGATGTAATAAGACTATATGTAATATACACCTGAGTGTGTAGCCCAGTGGTAGGAGCCGGGTGAACCATCACACCTGCGAGTTCGGGAGTTGTGGTTCATTGGTAGCCCCATATGGACTCAGGTGCTCCCATCCGCTGCTACTGCACAAGGGGGAGTGAGCTTTTAGCGACACAGGCTCTCATCGTGGACTCCTAATAAATTAAAAAGACACATGGATCGGTCTGCTCTCTAAATATCTTTTGGGCCTATGACCTTACTACAGGTAAATCTTTTTACTTTTCACCAAAAAAGAAGACTATATGTAATATGGTCATTGACATTTTGACTCGTAATTAATATAATATCTTATTTTGGTGGAATACTTGTGTTTATAAGAAGCTATTAAGCTTTAAAATAGGATGATGAAAATGAGGAGACTGAGACATGCTCTATTTATAGAGGCAAAAGACACATTCTAATATAATTATGGAAATAATTATAAATAAAGGTAACAGAAGTTTCTTAGCAAAATAAAAAATAGTAGAAGTTAACTCTATTTCTTTTGAAAATTTACATCCATGCCTCTCCATAGATGGTAGAAATTTACCCCTCTATTCTTGCTTGATTTTGTATATTGATTATTGGCATTAATATGAAGTTTTTTTCCCTTAACATTAAGATATAAATGGTACTTAACAAAGGGAAAAAAAGGAATACAAATGGTAACATATTAAAAAAGAAGAAGAAATATATATATATAGGTGGTGGATTCAAAATTAGGATTATTATCTGAAATTAGTTATCGTTACTATCTTCAAAAACTGGTAACAAAATCAAACTTGAGCCAAACGAAAAATAGAAAACAACTTTTAGCACTTTTACTTTCCACTCAAACCCGTAGAAAGCAGTTTTCCTATATATGTTGGTACACTATGGTCTTGAAAAATTCACCAAAAAAGAACTATGGTCTTGAAAAGGATTACATGTGGCTATGTTAAGATTTGGCTGTAAGCATTAACATTGTCACCTTCAACCATTGATCTAATGAATTTACCATTTTTATCTGATCACTATTAAATGAATGATTATCCGTCTAATAGAAGGCCATTAAACCTTTATATATGCTAGTAGGGCATTGAATTTGACCGTCTCAAATCCTTTACAAAGAGAGGATTGTCTGTTTACAATTTTAATCCTCATATCCCCGTTGTACTAAAAAAATTTCCATTGACTTTGGTAAACCCTGATTATATGACCTTAAAGTTTTTCTCTGAACCCACATACATATCACTTGACTTATAATGAAGTCTCATCATGTAAAATTGAACAATCATTTGGAGATGGCTTTGTTTTTACTTGATTAAACATCAATTTGCAAAAGAAATTTATATATAATATTCCAAAAAACATTTTTTTGCCAATTATATAAATGTATATATAAGAAAATTGTGCTAAGCAGACATTAGGATATCCGGATTGTCACTAAAATTATTTTTAATGATATAGCTTAATTGTCACTAAAATTATCTTTAATAATAATCCAGATATTTAGATGTCCGATTGCAAATCTCTATTATATATATATATATAAAGAGAGAGAGAGAGAGAGAAGCAAATGCTATTATAATTAAGAAGATGCAGGGTTTATGCAGCAAAATTGATGAATGAATAAGAGCACCAAAATAAACCAACAAGAAGTGGGTAGATTAATAAACACATACATGGCCTTCTCTATTACATTAATTTGTTTTAATAATGGCTCACAGCTCAGGCTGAGATGGATGTTAGAGAGAGAAGAAAAAAAAAAAGAGAATGAAAGAATCTTATCAAACACCTAATTAATTAAGAAGAAGAAGAAGAATAAGAATTTTAATAAAAAAAATAGGAAAGTAATTAAGCCACAAACAGATCAGATAATAATGTAGTTCTGAGCAGCCCACCACCTTCTCCTTTGTTATTTGCCAACTAAGTTCCCCCAACCTTTTTAAAGTTGTCACCTGCGCCAACTGTACCTATTCCACAGCCAAGCAAACTGTCTGTAATCATCAGTTTCTCATTTCCACTACTTTTACCTTCTTCTCCTACCAATCGACCTTTCTTAATTATATAAATACATGTTCTTCTGTAAACCACTTTCAAATAAAAATGTACAAACTTTTTCCACAACTGAGATTCAATCTAATTCAACGAATCAACTACAAACGAAGTACTTACTTTGAAGGTTTCAAATCGTCAGATTGAAAACTTATAACAATGCATGTATTAAAATTATAATAATCCAAGTCAAGTTTTTCTCTTCTTCTTCTTTTTTTTTCCAATCTTTTTGGCTAAAGGATTCGAATTCTCATAGATTTGTCAGAGAAAATAATGATTTTGCTATTCGGCTAGTAGGACAATAAAGAAAAATTGGTCATGATAAATTTCTTCCAAACCCTTATTTATTTTTTTTGACAAATTATGTTAATTTTATATTTAGCTACATTTCTTTGACAACTAATCTTCTTTTTTCTTACTTTGACAGCTAAACTTCTTCTTCTTCTTTTTTTTAAAGGCATGATATAACCAATTTCAAATCTAGTTGTTTTTTCACATGGATTTCATCATCACTACAAACAACCAAAACTTTTAATCGAAATATTTACCAAAAAGAAAAAAAAAAACTTTTAATTTGCAAGTGGCAACAAATTAATACTTTTTGAATAATGCTAACAAATAAATCTACTAAAATGTATATCAAATATCATGTATTAATATATAATTGATTTATATTTAGTTATACGGGTTAATTTTAATTGTAGCTCTAACATTGCATATATATACAATTGTATATATTCTTTTTTAATAGAAATTGGATAATGTTATAATGGTAATTATATATACATGCAAAAACTGCATATATATTATTATAAATCTAAAAAGTTAAATTTGATTTAAATTAAACTTCAAAAACTGCCGTTGAAATTAACTCTAGTTATATTTAAAATTTTATAAGTTTACTTATTAATAACTAAATTATATAATATGGCAATTGATAAAATATTGATATATAACACTTGTATAGTTCGGTATTTTTAGCATTATTTTTACTTTTTATATTAATTTTTAATTATTTTTTTTAAAGCTAAGCTGGAATTTCGAAAACTGACAGTTGGCAAATGGGCCAGTTGGCCGATCACAAGCTCACGTGACACAATGATTCCCAATTTTTGCCATCCTAGCTTTTGACGATTGCAGACGACATTGACTAGGTGAAGCACGTTACGCTACCCATGTATGTAATAATATAAACAAATAACAAAATGGAAAATAATAGCTTAAAACTACCTGTGTTTGGAGCAATTGATACTGGTTTGGACATGATCGCTGGAACCGTGGTGATGGGTCCCGCTGTTGTTGGTGGGAACATATGAGCAGGTAGGCCCATTGTATGTGATTGATGGTAGTGATAAAGAGGGTACATCGGCATCAATGTGTTCGCACCCATCATAGATTGTCCCGGATACACTTGAGAGAAATGCCCGCTCATGTAGCTTCCTCCGCTGTAGCTTAGCTTCTGTATATCCAAATTCTTAGCATAATCAAACGGCTATAAATATTAAAAAAATAAATTGAAAAAAAAGAAGAAAATACCATCTCTGTCGATTAAATTATCTATATATTTATAGTACAGATTAGATCAGTCGTTCAAAACACGGTATCCCAAAAAATAATAGTTTTGTTACTGAAAATTCATTTGATACATTAGATTAGAATAAATTGGATTTTGTTTTTTTCGTCTTAAATGAACCACCAAATTGAGAATATGATATTATTATTGAAAATTTTAAAATATTTATGATCTTAAAAATGTGGAAATTAAATTAACGGGTCTCATTAATAAAACATGAGAGAGACAAAAACGGTATCGTATTTTGAATTTTCACTTACTTGGTTATAGCTGACATCAGCGCCAATGTAAGTCGGGGAGTACCTGAAAATAGGAAAAATTATTACTATCACTAATAATGCTAAATTTAATGGATATTAAGCATTACTCTATTATTATTTATTTTGATCCAATATGGCGAGGACTATTGTAATCACACTGCACCCGACAAAATGGAAGAAAATCTACGGTGAAAAGAAAAAGATGTTAATTACCCATAGAAAGGAACGGCTTGATGATGATGCTGATGATGAAAAGGCGAAGCAGCAGGTGGTGTTCCTGCTGGGTAATACCATTGCACGTGATTCGCAGGTGCAGACGACATAGACCTCGGTCCAACATTAGATCCTTCACGATTAAAAACATCAAAAACTTTAAAACCCTCAGCGTTCCTCACTATTTACAGAAATACCACCACACAAACGGCACGCAGTATTTACATTACCTTGTTGAGGAGGAGGATGAGAATGAGCAGGAGTATTATTATTGGCGTTGGAAGCCGACCTTGGGCGGCGTGCACCGAGCGAAGCCAGATTACAGTTGGCTCGGCGGCCATTGATGATCGGCGTGGATTCTTCACAAGATTTCTTAGCGGCTTCAGCCTCCTTGAAAGTCACCTATATATATAATATTTATATACAAAATTAGCAAATAATCCCCTACAACACGGCCTAGCGCAAGACAGATGGAGTAGGAAATGGACTTACGAATCCATAGCCCTTGGATCTGCCAGTAAGTTTATCGGAAATGATAACGGCTTCCAAGATCTCGCCGAACTTCTCGAAGTGTTCTCTCAGGGCTTCTTTCGGAGTTTCCCATGCCAAACCTCCGACGAAGACTTTGGTGAGCGTCGTATCTCCAAACTGGCCGTTAATATTGTTGCTCATCGTCATTTTTTACAAACCTGAATCGACTTCGATATATATATATATATATGAAACTGTAAAGTTAGAGAGAGAAAGAGAGGAGAGAGAGAAGGAGAGGGAAGGTTTTAGGGGGGAGAGAGAGGGAAGAGGGTTATATAAGGGGGAAGAAGGAGTGGAAGAATGGAAAGAGGGAGTGGAATAATTAAAAAAATGGGAGTAAAAACAGTGAGACAGGGAGGACGACAGATAGACTATGGTGAGGATATATGAATATCAAAAACAACGTGAACATCTGTACAAACAAATTACACAGCATCGTATACACAGCACCCACCGCACCTTTTCTATACTCTTCTCTCAAGTCTTAAGACAGCGTTTGTCACTGGATTCTGGGCATTTAATATATCTTTTTTTTTCGATGCTCCACGCGCTTTCACACTCGCCGTCTTCATTATAAATCATTTTTATAAAAAATAAAAAATAAATGAGAGGAAATTTGTTAAATTCTGTTTTTTATCGTTTAGTATTACTTGCAGGATGCTCTAATTTTACATTTTATTAATGGAGTCTCTTATAGATTTTAAGTTTATTGATTTCAGACTATTCGAGTCTACAATGGTGATTTTTCGCAATTGTATATCAAGCATAAGAAACAGAACATAATTTTAAAATTAGTATATATGGAGATTTCGGTTTTGGTAATTATGTATATATATGGAGAGATTAATTTTTTTCCTAAATTAAAAATATTGTTTAGAATGAGCTATGAAATTCGTTATCTGAAAAAAAAAATGTTAACCTTGCTTAACTATTAAGATTTACTATATAATTGAACTATTTTATAAGTTGGAAAATATAACTCTGCATTGAAAAATATACTTTTTTTGTGATAGATGGCAAAATCAATGTTCCCTGTCTCCTAGTCAATTAGTTTTGAGTTCAAATTACACTTTTTCGTTTTGAGACATATATATATATATATTGATATACATAATTTTACATATCAAAACTTGAATGCTAAATATAAAGTCGTCCCACTAACTATATAATTAATCTTACATATACAAAAGTTCTACAATAAACATGAACACCCAAATACAATGGACATCCGCACCATATTATCAGCAATATAGTGCCTTAACCGCATTCTATCGCTGGACATGGAAGATTGTTGGTAATAAGCCGTGGATGCTCATTGAAAAATTTAGAACAGACGTATAAAATGTTTATTTTACATATATGTGGGCTTTATACGGTGGATTCTACATGTATATATAAAATAAATATTTTATATACGTTTGTTCCATTAAAATATTTTTTCGTATTTTAGACGTTCATGCCCATGACAGATGTTCGCTCATTTATAATCAAATTTGATTTAATAAACATTGCACCTTCAAACATCTTTAATGGAATGTAAAAAAAGTGTTGATGCCAAAATATAGTTTTTTCTTTTGTAATATATATAACCAAAATATAAAGTCTGTATTGGTATTTTAACTTTTGTATTTCCAAACAAGTACCAAATTTTAACAATTTTATATAAAATGCTATATTTGTTTGGCATTTCAAATGCATTGTTGTTAACTCATACTGCATAACAAAAATTGTACTTAAAATTTTGGCATTTGTTATTTAACATTTTCTATTGGAATATTATGTAAATTTCTGTAGTAAATCGCTTCTATTAAATTTAATACTAAACTATTTACTCTGCCATTTCCAATCCTTGAAATAGGGCGGGACGTGGGCAAACAAATACACTTGCTATACTCCCGTCACATATGTATTATATATGTTATTCTTGAAAATGCTATATATATTTATTTAGATACAATTTATATTAATATATTATTTTCTTTTTTATAAAATTAAGTAAAATATATTGGTAAATGATATACATATTTTGTGTCAAAACAACATTTAAAAAATATTTGTTTTTTTTTTGGGTGGGAAAACGGTATATGTTCCGCCCATTGTAATCCCTAATTAAAATTTTGATATAATATTCTTATTGTGGTATTTAGAGGTATAAAATGGATCGTGCTGTATTGATCCGATCTATTAAAAAGCTAGTATGTTCGTGCTCGTGCCGTATTTGTGTCAGCTCATTTATTTTTCGTGTCGCGCTCGTACCGACCCATTTAGTTTTCTTGCCGTGTCAAGCATGCTATGGGCCCAAGCACTTATGTGCTCGTGCCGTGTTCATGTCGGGCACATGTCGTGCTTGTCCCTGTGCCAATTATATTTTGCATATTTTTTTTCTAATATAAATTATATAGATGAATAAAAATTATTTAAAATAAATATTAAAAATAAATTAAATTAACAATTAAATAATATGTTTTAATTTTTAATTATTACATAACATTATAAATATTTACAACTAAAAAAATAAAAAATATATATTAATAGTTTTATTTTTTATATTTTATTTCAAATCAATATTCGAATTTAAATCTACATTTGAAAAATAATCAACTAAGTCATCATTCCAATTTTGAGCTCTAGATTTTTCATTTTTTCAGTCTTTCATGCATATAAGACAGTCTAAAATATCTGGTGTTAGCCTTATTCACATATTCTATTATTGTAAAATAAGTCTTTATACAATAGATTTTATATGATAAATTATTTATTATTGTTTGGATTATGCTAAGTTTGTATTTTGTCCATATTGTTAGTATGTATGTCCGTGTGGTTTTGTCATGTGCTTGTGTCATGCATGGCCTATCATGTGCATGTGCCGTGCTTGGCCTGTCACGTGTCTGGCCCATTATAGACTCGTGTCGTGCTAGGCACGGTCTATTATGTGTTTCATGCTCAACATGACACAGTTTGTAACGTGCCGTATTTGTGCTGTGCTCAATTTTAATGTATCGTGCTCGTGCTGTCTGCTATTTTTGACACCTCTAGTGGTATTGTTCTATTATTTTTGTTCTTTAAAGATGCTATAATAGCACAGGTAAATGCCAATTCGCCCATTGATTGAACAAAGCGAGCCCCTAGTTTAGCATATAAACCTGTTAACCATGAAAGATTGGACAGACTAATGTAAATACCAGTTTTTTTTTTTCTTTTAATTTTTCGTTACCTATAACATAAAATAACAAATGTTTTTGTTTGACTAAAAGTATTCACAAAAAAAAAAAAAAGTTTGACAGAAGAGTAACGAGATTGAAGCCGGATAACAAGCAATAAGAATGAAAAGGGGAAAGTGGTGACCCAAATTTAGTATATATATAAGTGACGAATTTTTAAGGTCAACAAGTTATATTTAATGGTTATTACCAAAAAAAACAAAACAAGTTATATTTAATTGTTTAAAATTTATTTTTTTTGCTGCGAGTTATTGTTATTGTTATTGTAATTGTTATTGTTGATATTGGTTTCAGTAATGTCAAATATATTTTATGGAATGTATCCTTCTAAAGGGAAAAATATAGATTTTTTATTTTATGGAAGAAAGCTATATAGTTTATATATATATATATATATATAAAGCTATAGAATTTAGATATGCATTTTTTTGGTAAAGAATTTAATATCAGATTATATCCAATAGGAGATCAAAGACTTTACGTACCCAATTACGTAGGCTAATATCATTCTTGCTTTGTTATTTTTTTTTTCAGTGGGTATTTTGGGTTAGATTTTGAACTCAAACAGATATATATGGTACTATATCTTTTAAAAATATATATATAGATGGTATTAATTATTTTCTCTATTTTTATTTCTTCTTTTTTTTTTGCAAGAAAACATATATGGTATTTTTCAAAGATAAAATGATCAATTAAATATAGTAAAATATGATTAATGTACCTAAGAACTAATAAGTTAAATGCAACTAATAACTATATATTAGACAGAGTAATGCTAGAGGTACAATCTAATAAAATATAATTAATGTACCTTAAGAACTAAAAAGTTAAATGCAACTATATATTAGATAGAATAATGCTAGAGATATTACTTAGTCTATCAATATATTTATCAAATATACATGTATTATAATTTTATTGGTTAACATATTAATATGACCTATATATGAATAATTGAACTATTAAAGTAATAAGTATAATTAAATATAAAGTAATTAAATAATGACACATGTAGAATTGGTAGATATATTAGTAGAATATGAATAATATTATAGGTATCATGTAGTCTACCAATATATCTACCATTTATATATGTGTCATTATTTAAGTGGCTTATATTTAATTATAATTATCTCTTTAAAGATTTACTTATTCATATATAAGTTAAATTAATATGTTAACCAATCCACATTTTACTGGATTTGCCCAGTATCCCAACCTTTTTCTTAATGATTAAATAATCGAAAAAAAATAAATTTAGATAAATCATATTATTAACTCTTTCTACTTAGGATATATAACTAGTTAACATATAAAGCAATTTCAAAAATAAAATTAGGAACAAAAAGTTGGAGAAAAAAGTTATGAACAGCTAAAAAACAAGCAGTAGAATTGTATGTAAAAAATATCACTAAACATGTTGTAGTCTCGTATATGCAAGCGTGCCATCTTCAATTTGAAAAAAAAAAACTAAAAAAAAAAAATTAAAAGTAAAAGAACACAAAAATCTAACTTTAATCATATGATTATACTTAAAAACAATGAAAAAGAAAACCTTAATGAATTATTAATTGCTTTAACAATAAAGAACTTTAAAATAAAAAGCCAGAGACTAAGCTTGAAAGATATTTTGAAAGAGTTATTGTATTGAAATGGTTGTTATGTTGAGAGATTTGAGTGTCTCTCAAAGTTTTGAGCGTTGTAGTCTTGAAGCACCTTTTATATAGTTTTCAAAGTATCAGTAAATATATTATCTAAGAGCATCTCGAATGGTGAATGTGGATTGCTATATATATGGCATAGAAATAAACACTATCTAAATTTATATGACATAATGCACATTCAATTTAAAAATTGTTCTTCAATGGTAATGTGCACAAATATTATTTATGATTATTAATTAATTATATATTTTATTAAGTATTTTTAATTTTTGAACAAATTAGATATTTAAGGTAAATTTTACTTTTAAGAAAACTTGATAATGTCTGACAGAGCCTCCAAAAGTAGATATTCTCATTGACAATGTCTAGACCACATCAGCTCGACATTCATTTTAGATATTAATATTGAAGTGTATTTTTTCAAAACAATATCTATATTTGCTTATGTTGCATGTTAATTTTAGCAATTCATATTCCATTGGAAATACTCTAATAGCAAAACTCATTTGATATGCTAGATAAAAATAAAATAAATAAATAAACCTATACAAAACTAAAATCTATCATCTTAAATTAAATTAATATTCCATCCAAACTCCTTTTTTTGACAAAAAAAATTGGTTCAAACAAAAATAAAAATATTAATTTTTACTCTATCAATTTGACATAAACACACCATTATGGATTGTTGGCAGTGGCATCACAATACATTAACTTCATATGGATTGGTTTTATATAAAAATAATATTTGTCCTTACGACTGAATTTACAATATTAGCTAGTGAAAAATATTATAATAAATTAGAGATGTACCATATGTTGTTGCCTTAATTTGAACTAGAATCAACTAAAAGATTAAGGAAAATTACATCATCACCTCCTCTCTGTTTTATATAACTAGTTTTGTATAAATGTTTTTTTTTTTTTTCATAAATTATAAAAACGCATTGTTCGTATTTAATTTTTGTTGCAATACCTATTGCTATACATATTATTTTTGAACCGTTTCACTTGTAAAATTGTTGCATTTTCACATAAATACAATTAATTAAATTGTAATTGTTGTTTGCACATATTGACACTCAATTTGCATGTGAAATTTGAAAAAAAAAATTATGTACAAATGGGATGACATTGTAACAAAAATGAAATACAAGGGATGTATTTATCATTTGAAAAAATACGAAGGTCGAATAAAGTTGTTCAAAGGACAACCCAAAAATGAGTCACTGTTTTATCAGCCAAAAACTCAAATCCAAATCTTCCACATCTAAATATGAAAAGAAAAAAAAAAAAAATTAGACAATGATTTTTAAATTGAGCTGAGCCTATTCTTTAAAAAAAATGATATTATACTAAACTCTTCTAGGTCAAATGACTTTTAGTAGAACGTCAATCTAATAAGTTTTAATTTTATCAATAATTTGTAAAGAGAAACAACTCATATGCAAGAAAGGAAAAAATTTCAGTCAACCTAGGCTCATTCAATTATTAAATTCAAATTTTTATAACTCTAAATTTTTAAACTATACTGTGATTTACATTTTCGTCATAATTTTTTTTATCATTTTGATTTTTAAACTTATATTTCCGTGTAACCATAAATTTTTCTTAAAGTTTTCATCCATTTGAGACATTAAAATGCACATGAGGTTCATTTTAAAGATAAAATATGTAATTTTAAAATTTTTATCACTGCATGGTCTTAATCTATATTGCAATTTACACTTTCGTCTTAAAATCTTTTTTTTCACTTTGATCCTCAAATGCAAGCTTATTCTCTATTTCTCTCTCTCTCTGGCTCTCTCTTTATTTGCATATACAAGAAAGAAAAAAATTGATAAAAAAAAAAGGTTTCGGTTTTGAAAAGAAAAATACAGTAACAAAAAAAAAAAATTGGAAAGTGATGAGAAATGAAAAATATGTAAATAAAAAAAAAAAAAACATGTCTCGTTACATATTAAGCTTTGGTGTTGGTTTTCAAATGAAATATTGCCAAATAAATGCATGGATGACATCAGAAATATTAAGACGAAACAAACAATACCAAAATTACCAGAAAATATGGTTGGATGTGAGAGATTATGCCGAGTATGGATAAGGAGAAACATGTCAACCTGCAAACCCAGTTAAAGCTTGAAGATGACTGAAACAATGTTGTATCATAGTTCCCATTGAAACACCGTCGTTTTATTTGATAACTTTTTAAAACCTAATGTCATAAACTAAAACGATGTCATTTTAGTTTATGCCTTAAAGCCAATAGCTAAAACAACATATTTTCAAGAATTTTTTTCATGAAACGACACAATTTACTTTGTCTTCAAGTTTGAAACTGATTTGCAAGTCAATCTTTTTTTAGGAGAAACGAGTTACAGGATCCAAATCCATACTTAGTTGGATTTCTCCAATTTGGTCACATTTTTTCTGCAATTTTGGTGCTGTTAGTTTCGTCTTGATATTTTCGGTGTCACCCAGTGATCAATTTGGCAAAATCTTGTCAAAAAATTAACACCCAATCTCAAGATAATCCACCATATTTTTCACTTTCTTTTTTATTTTTAATAGAATTTTTATGCAATTAACAGTGCAAATTCATTATAATTTAGTTTTTCAAACTCAACTTTCAACACTTACTTTTGAGATATACTTTTGAAGTTACCATTTTCTTTGGGTACGTTAAAGAAGGATATGTCATATCAATGTCGCATAGAAAAAAGAATAATCAAATTTTAAAAAATTGAGTCAAACAAGTAATATTAATTAATATTTGATCTCACTTGGCTTTTCTTTTTTGTGTTCCAATTTTTTCTAAAATATCAAAATGTATTTAAATAATGTTTCGTTGTTAGGTGATGTGGTTGACATTAGGAGTGAACAAAAACTGACCGAATCAAATTAATCTGATTCGGTTACATAGAAGTATCTAGTCCAATTCAGTTATGAAAAATGTAAAATATAGTAAACGGTTCGGTGACTGATTTTTAAAAATTATTTTTCCAAATCAGACTGAATTAATTCAGCACCAATCATATTTTGATAACTCACCATCCAAAATCATTTACCCCCCCCCCCCCCNCCCCCCCCCCAACACACACACACGCGCGCAAGCTTTGGTAGGCCCTAATCCCTTTACCCTTCTCAGTCCATTGCTCTATCTCAGTCTTTCAGCCAATCTCTCTCTCCATGACAAAAAGCTGGGCTGCACAACTAGCGAGGCGGCGACAGGCCTTTCTCTCTCTCAACGACAAACTGTGATGGGCCCTTTCTCTCTCGGCAATGAATGGCGATGGGCCTTAATCCCTTTAGTTCATTATTTTTTTTCCTTTTTATAGAATCTCGGCCAAAAAACCAACACCGACCAACCATTGTCGGTGCAGTTTTGCGCTGGTTATATAAAGTGCTCGGTCGATGAATGGTTGACCATTTTACCAAAATCAATGTTATCGATTCAAAGAGAAACTAGCCAAACAAACTGATCGGAACCGACCGCGCCCACTCCTAGTTGACATATAAAGTACCAATCCATGAAATTTCTTAACATTTTTCCAGCAAAAAAAATGAAATTTCTTTACAAAGCTCTACCATATAAGGTCCATTATTTCTGTTTTATTTATACCTTTTGAGATTTAGAGTAATTTCAAAAATATTCATTAAAATTCTTTATAAATTATCAATACCCGCTGGTCTTTACTCTTTTTTCTATGTGGCATTCTGAATAAGCTTTATATGATAAAGTTAAATTACGTACCTTTAATTGTCTTGTGCGTTCATTTTTTGCAAATATTAATTTTACAATTTTGCAAAAATTAATTTGAAAACTTCAAAGTTTATTTAATATATAACTTTAATTGTATTTAAATTATATGATAATTTTTCAGTTTA
>QANX01006693.1:8383-64780 GCA_003254975.1 Ochetophila trinervis
CTCTCTCTCTCTCAATGTACTTTTGCTTATACCATCATTGGATAACAGACTAACAGTAGTCTTCATTTTCAGGCAAATTGCTCTGTAAAAAGTGTCCACTTCTTCCTGTTTCTTCTTGAAGATAAAAGCCCCTTTTTTTGGCTTTCCCACATTGTTGAAATCACCAACAATATATTCAGATAAAAATAATTATCTGACTATGATCAATAAAGGATCAAGTGCTTGAAAGCAAGCAAACACAAAAGATTTAAAATATCAATGAAATCTAGATTAAGGGGACCATAAGTATAGGAATCCAAAAAAAAAATATGTTTGAAAAGCATGAATTTCAACTGTTTGATTATTTATATGAACAATCTCTTTCACTCTCTTAGTCTTTTGGCTGATATCTAAACAATAGAAAGTAACCAATACAGTGCAAGGCCATCATAATTGGACCCCAAAGACCTAAAAAAAAGCAGGACTCAGAAGCATCAAAATCTTCAAATATTTTTTTCTCAAATTAAACCAAGCAAAAGAACACTTTTTGCATCATGTATATATACATATATGAAAAGCTCAAGTTGAGAACCATATTGTTATATGTTTCAAAACCTTACCTGAAAAAGACAGAGTCCGAGTTTTGAATCTCACCTCTGAAGCTCATTGAAAATTTCCCACCTTCATGCCAATACTCTCCTTCCAACTATATAAGCTGGTATAAAATTTTGATTGGGAAGCTTGAAAGCTTGGGGAAATTTGAAAAATATATGACCAACCCAATTAATTTCCCTCAATGAATCATAATTCTGTTCTTCCGTACTTGGGGACGGAGCAATCTAAGGAGTACAACTGTGATTGGGAATTCGGAGAAGATTCGTTGACACCGCTACACCAGCAAATCTCCTTCGCAGGCCAAAAAAATAAACCAGTACTCTTTCAGTCTTTGTTTTTTTTTTTGGTTTACTTGGAGAAGACCCAACAAAGCAAAAACACACCCCACAATATGACTTTAAAAATATATCATAATTATGGTGTTAATAATTCAAGGGCATGACAGCCTGTGAAAGTTTTGGGGAGGCCAAGAAGAAGATTAAAAATTTTAAAGCTGGAGTTTTTGCAATATGTGTGTGCTATATTTTTGTGTGGGAGGAGAGAGAAAGAGATGGAGAGAGATAGTGATTATATATTTGGTCTTTGTAAATTAATATTTGGAATGAATTTGTTTAATATTATGTGTTTTTTATTTTTTTTAGTAATTTTATATATACTTTGTGATGCACTGTAACATGGAGGGAGGAAGGTCAAAGAAGAGGGGCCACAATGTTTATATATAGAAATAGAAACCAAATGCCAATCCTAAACAAGAGCCAAGGTAGGCCAGTGAACAAGATATTCCAGACAAAGTCTTGCAGGACATCAAGATATGCATGAATGATGGAAAGGTGGTGTGCTTCTTTCTTACATTAATATAATACCCTTTTACCAAAAAAAAATTGAAATACCCAATGTTTTAATTTTTATTTTTAAGATTTTTATTTTTTTAGTATTCAATGAATCTCAATTTGATTGATAATTCTGTCCGTACTAAAAAAACCCATATCTGATCCAGCCTTATGATTCGAAGATTTTATAAAAGGTACAAAATTTTCAGGTGTTGTTGTTCCATAATTCATGTATTTCCCTATTCCAGTAAAATAATTTTAATCTCTCTCTCTGCGCTATATATCTATATATTACATATTTTTCTTTCTATTAATATAATGATACTAAAGAGGACATTTAAATGCGAAACATCCACATCGTGCTCAGCTACTGGACAACTTGCAGTAACTGTGTGTACTTCCAAATTTCTTCATCTCAAAAAGATTCTTTTGTTTGATTAATTTTTGGTTTGAAAACTTACAAGTTAGTTTTCTTAATACTGTCTAATTTCATGGATTAGAACCAATTAAAGAAGTCCTTAAGAAAAACAAATCGAAAATAGTTATGTCGTCCATCACTTACGATGAGGTTGGATTTGGATCCCAGAAACTTGGGGCGGATATTTTCATTGAAAAAGATTTTACATATGTAATTTTCATTGACTTCAAATGAGAAAACAATTAACGGTCATACACAAACAATCAAACATTAATTTGAGGTTAAAATTCGTGTATTCGTTTATTTATGGTGGTGTAGTGTGCTAAATTTGATGGATCAGTTTTCGTCATTTATTCTTTTACACTACTACAAAACAGGGTCAAAGACGACGGTTAAAATCCGTCGTCTTACGTGTTTAGACGACGGACACGAAACCGTCGTCTAATAAGGCGTCGTCAATACTTAAAAAACATCGACGACGGTTAAAAACCGTCGTCTATGTTTAAATATCGACGACGATTTTTATTATAAACCGTCGTCAATAATAAACACAAAGACGACGGACGACGGTTCATAAGAGAAACCGTCGTCTTTGTGTTTATTATTGACGACAGTTTCTACATAAAACCGTCGTCTATGTTTTTTTTTTTCTTCAGCAGCATTTAAATACATTTATACAAAATTATATTAAATATTAAATATATTCTAATTACAAAACTCTTATACAAAATTACTAATTAAACCAAAACTCTCATATACAATTTTTGATTATATACTCAATCTAATCATACAAAATTACTTTTCAATGCACGGATTCAAACATTTTCACGGAATAATGCATTCACAATTTGTTAAAAATAATTTAAATAGATTACCAAGCACTAACCTTAAAATTTTTGGGTTAAAAATCACAAATATTATGTGAAATGAAGAAGTAATCCGACTACAATGGAGAAGATGAGGAACGACGACCACAGTGGAGAAGATGAGGAACGGCGATCAAGTGGAGAAGAGGAGGAACAGCGACACAATGGAGAAGATGAGCAAACGGCGACCATAGTGGAGAAGATGAGCAAACAGCGGCGGGTGTTTTAGGGTTTCTAAAGAAGTGAGAAAAAATAAGAGAGAAAGAAGCGTGTAAAGAACAAAATACTGAGTTAAAAACGACGGACAAAAGCTAGGCCCGTCGTCTTTACCCAAATAACACGGCTACAAAACGACGCTGTTTTGATAAAGACGACGGGTCTAGAGTCAGGCCCGTCGTTTTTTTTTTTTTTTTTTTTTTGGGGAAAACGGACCTTTTTAACAAAAAACCGCCTCTTTTCCCCCAAAAAAAAAAAAAAAAAAAAAAAAAAAAAAAAAAAAAAAAAAAAAAAAACAAAAAACAAAAGACGACGGTTTTAGCTTAGAACCGTCGTCTTTACCCAGGTATACACAAAGTATTGATGACGGTTTCTTGAACCGTCATCTATTATGTAAGTATAGACGACGATTCTTTGAACCGTCGTCTATTATGTAAGTATAGACGACGGTTCCTTTAGGAACCGTCGTCGATAAGTTAACAATAGACGACGGTTCCTTTAGGAACCGTCGTCTATACTCTTCAACATACACGTGGCCACAATGTTGCTGCCACGTGTATTTTAGTCTTTTATCAACGACGGTTGTTGAAGTAACCGTCGTCTTTAATGTAACTTTAGACGACGGTTACAGTTAAAACCGTCGTTGATGTTTTTTAACCGTCGTCTTATTTTATCAACGACGGCTCTCTTTTTCAACCGACGTCTATATAAAAGTATGGCCGTCGTCAATAGCTATTTTCTGTAGTAGTGTTATTTTCTACTTATATATAACTTTTCTTCTCTATGTTCGTAACAACAGTATAAATATCCTATTAAATAGGTCCTTGAAATTCTTGTTGTAGCTTATCATTACTCTTTTGGAATTTTTCTACTGTTTGGAAAACTACCAGATAGGAATTTTACCTCTTATCCATAAAACACTGGTCTAATATGGTTATGATTACTGCGAAAAACAAAATTAAATATTTAAAAGAAGAAAAAGAAAAAGTGGGATTAGAGATGAGTAAAAGGGAAACTTCCCAGGCATATAGATCGCTTTCCTCCAAAAGCTAAAGGGCCAAAACATATATACCTGTCCTGAAGCAATTAAAAATCCCCCAAAGCTTTGAAAAAACAAAGAAGTTTTTGTGATCCGGGGAAATCACAACCACACACATCCACATGCCCTCAAGACATTAACTATAATACATAATTTTGCCTTTTACATTTATATTATGTGGGCATGGCTTCCTTGCCTTCTAGTACTTGTTTATTGTCTCCCCCAACATCCCAATGCTAACATGGTTATGTCCTCCATGCCCTATCCTTCATCAGCAACTTCAACATATATATATATATATATATAATGGTGCTCAAGTAAACCGTTAGATTATATATATTTAATGTAATAAATTTCATATGAAATGTAATCCAATAATATTATAAATGATCAAGTTTATTTATTTTCAACTTAAAAAGTACTTGAGGATATTTGTTCTATCTTTCTTATTTGCACTTACATTTATGCATGCATAAGCATAAAGGAAGATGCCATTGCATACCAATTCCTGATCATATACATATGCATACATAAATACATATATGATATATCATCTGCATTGTCATAGTCAACATATATGTACATTTTTGTTATACATGTCATGATGGTTTTAAAATCATGACATTTTTTTTATTAAGATATATATGGGTTATGATTAAGATATTTATGTTTATACGTTTGTTAGACGGTTTGGAATTGATATAATTAATGAAATAAGAAAATCATGTCAATTATTGTTAAAATATTTTCTAAGAGTGTTCAAAATTGTCTTAAACTGATTTACAAAATAATGTATACTTATTTTCCTCATAAAGTTTAATTTAAGGGTATATTCCACACACATATATATATATATATTTATTGAAGATTGCATTAATTTCAATTTAATAATTCAGATCTTAAAATTTACAACTAGCGCTGCTAAGAAGTTGTGGATGATATTATTTTGAAAAAGTTTGAATGAAATAATAAATGAAAAAATAATTACTATTTGAAACATGAGAGAAAGCTAATGAATTTTAAACTAAAATAGTCAAATTGTATTTAAGTTAAATTTAAAAAAAAAAAAAAAAAAATCTTCTCAAGCTCAAGCATTTACTTCTCAAGTTAGAGACCAACATCTTGGAGCTAACGTGGTATGAATTTAACCCTTAATTTAATATTTACATCCTTATCATACATACGATAGAGAAATTTGATATATATATATATATATATATATATATATGTTTTGAGCACGCCATGTATTTTAAATATTAATTAACTGACGTATGAAGTTGGGTTTCAAGAGGGTTTGATAGTGATGGAATTTCGGACTAGATGTGACATGTACATTACGATAGATATTGATATCTTAATTTAGATATATGGGAGTATTTAAGATGTAGTCCGATCCAAATGATTGAACCACAGTAACAGTGAAAATTATGGTTAGATAACCGAAAAAGAGAGTTTATATATGAGAATTGGATAAAATTGACTGATCGAAAATTCGAGATCTATCTCATACTTGGAGTATAGTACTATTGGCTAGGCCCTACCAATTATGAAAATAAAATTTCATTCAATTGGTTCTTGTACAAATTTTTCAACTTTCAATTTTCTTAGTTGCTCAAATCTTTTTTACCATTATCGAAGTGATTATGGGCCTAATTAAATTATACATTTATATACAAACATTTTCTCAACTAGAAATTCTGGATGAAAATTTATCCAGGATTCATCCTATTACAGGTTATATAACTATATATTTAAAAAGGAGATCTATTGCTGATAATAAGATAAATTCTAAATGAAAATTGGTCTAGATTTTTAAAATAAGAATCTTTAATATATATATATATATATTTTTTATTTGGGAAAAATCTGTCTAGGACAACATTGTTTCACAGTGTAACGTTCTGCAATATATTGTGTGAGGTTATTTTAGACGATTGGAAACAAAATTCTTCTATATGAAAAAATGACTATATATATCATATTTTTTCTTATCCAAAAACTATTTTGCCCAGGACAAGTTTTTTTCCTTTGGTAAATACCAAACCAACATTGCAAGTATAAAGTTTTGTAATATGTTGCATAATGTGTGCTCAACGAATTTAGATAGAATTCTCCTAGATGAAAAAATGACTATATATATATATATTTTGTATGCATTATCCATAGCATAAAATAATCCAAAGGTTGCTTGGATATCGTGAAATGTAAATTGATTTCGTGTTTGAAATTCTATTAAAAAAAAAAATTCTTATCATTTGGCAGGGAATGATTGTAGCAATTAATCTGGGTCAGCCATGATCAGCTTGATTTAAATTAACTCCGAGACCATTTGATTGGAATAATAAAAATGTAAAATACTAATAGTAGATAAAGTTATAGTCAAATTTGCAACCCGAACATAAAACTTCATGGAGTTCGCCAAATGGCTTTTTTTTTTTTGAGGCACCAAAATAGTTCTTAAATTCACGGAAAATTATGTTAAATTAACGATAGATTTTCATAATATGGCGTATTAATCAAATTTTAACTATAATCAAACAACAATTACAAACTTGTAATAATTAATCATATACTCGTATAAATAACAGTAGTCAAAGCTATGAAAAGAAATCAAATCATCAAACCAAATCGATCATGCACTCTCTAAATTCCAAAACCCACATAATTAAAGTTTAATTATCTTGGAAACTACGTCTAGTATAATTAATTTGTTCGCTTCGATTCTTGTAATAAGTCTAGCTTCTTCGTTGACTACAAAGCGGAAAAAAAAAAAATTCTCTGAAAAAGGGGTTCCAAATGGATAAATTAAGAGAGTATGTTAACCAATTACTTAAAAGCCCATAAAGTTTAAGTAATAAATACATGGGTTAATCATAGTTTTATTAATTTCCGATCTGTTACATTAATTAATTAGTATACTGCCCATGCTATTTTTTTTTCTTTAAAATCTGCAATTTTGATACCATTAATTTGAGCATATGAAGTAGACGAAATTAGCACATCTTTTATAAGTTATAACTCCTAATATAGGATTTTTCTATTTTCTATTTTATTTTATGTAATATACATACATATATATATATGTTATTGCTTAAATGAGATGGAATTGATATGAAAAGCATTTGAAAATGTTCATATTCGTGAGATCGCTTTGTTCGTAGTTTACAATATGTCAAAGTCAGCCATCCACATGACAATCAATTTCAACAACCTTATATAATAAATTAGAAAATGTATGAGATTATATTATCCAATTCTTTTATTGGAGTATACATGTTGTCATTTCCCTACGTAATTTTGTTTAATTTGGTAGAGCTTTTATGTCAATTATAACTTGCCAAGGAATTGTCTGTTTTCAATAATTTATATATATTGAGGAAAAAGAATGCTTACTTTGATAGATCAAAATGCTTCTTTCACATCATAACGTCACCGTATCCGTAACCATAACCATTATTTATTTATTTATATACAATTTATTTATTTATTAATTAATTTGTACCAATGTCTAATAAAATTCGAATGTATGTAACCCATCTTGATTCGCAAACGTACTTGCTTTCATGTCTATTGTTTTACACATCAAAGTTGTAAATATATTTTATATCTTGGACAATATTAATGTTTCCAACTATATATTTAATCTTTTCATCAAAAAAACTATATATTTAATCTTATTGAAGCAGAAAAGAAAAATGTTTAATCTTAACTTTCCTCTCTTTCCTTAAATTTTTGGTTTGTTAATTTAAATTCTATAAATCAAAGATACTATTGTTTTTGTTCAAAATATGGAATCTTTTAATCAAAGGTTATCATGAATCTTCATCACTGATAGATAAAAATAAAATATTCGCCACCTAGCTAGCCTCGCAGGGGTGAAATTAAATGACGTTTGAATATGCTAATAATGGGGACAATCACGTTTATCAATTTGTTATGAGTATTTTTGTTTATATTTCCGTCCTAAATTTGAAATGCTTTTACCAAGTGAAATAAATTTTCTCCTTAATTTTTTTGGTTATTAATTTTCTCCTTAATTTCAATATAGGGTTATTGGTTTTGTTAGTCCTTACACTATGCTTACAGTTTCACTTAATTTGGTTCTCACGGTTTATTTTTGTTTTTTGGGCATTTTGATCCCTTTGAACTTCATTTTTTGATGCACTTTGGTTCTTTGAACTATTTTTAGTTCAATTTTAAGCAGTTTTAAGACATGCAATGCATTTATTGTAACAATGAAACAACATAAATTACAATGTAAAAACAACTATATAAGACTCATGCATATTGCACCAAGTATCTTTACGTTTTAAAACTGCTAAAAAAACTAAACAAAAAATAGTTTTAAGGACCAAAGTGCATCAAAAACGGAAGTTTAATGGCCGAAGTGTAAAAAAAAAAATAGGAATCAAAATGCAACTGTGAATATAGTTAAGGGATTAATAAAGCTAATAACTCTTTATGTATGTATGTATGTATGTATGTATGTATGTATGTATGTATGTATGTATGCATGCATGCATGCATGCATGTATGTATGTATGTATGTATGTATGTATGTATGTATGTATGTATGCATGCATGCATGCATTTCAATTACACAACTAGCTTGTTTCTTAAGGGACAACTTGATGGCAATAGACACCAATTCAATTAATTGTAAGAGGACTTGGGTTCAATATACACCAAAATGACCAAACAAAAAAAATAAATAAATAAATAAACAATACTAGCTTGGCGCCTTAAAAAGATTAGGATAAATTCCATTTCAACCCCTTATGGTTTATCCTAATTATATTTTTCTTTTTCATGGTTTTGGAATTTCATTATTAATTAACCTCCATTTACAATTCAAAATCTATCAAAGCAGATGCATATGTTAGTTTCTAGCAGTTAAATTTAACAGTTAAAGGCTAAATGGATGTTAAAAAAGTGTATTTTATGATTGAATAATATTATGAAAATATAGTTTTGTTCTTTAATTAACTGTTAAAATTAACTAATAAATGGGAAGCTAATGATGATTTTTCAAAAATATAGGTTAAGATGTAATTATGGTAAAACCAAAAGGATCTAGATAAAATTTTCCCAAAAAATTATAAATTCGGCTTTTTAAGCCTTAATTTTTTTTTTAATATAAAGAATCTTTTTTTTTTCCCCTAGTTTATCAAATTTTTTTCTATTGAAGTATATTGATGCTCTTATAATTAGTAAGTGGGCCTTTAGAGTTCTTTAGTAAATAAAAATTCTAAATTAACAATAATCTCTAGACCTGTCAAACACCTAGCGCGCGCGCACACACACATATATATATATATATATCCATGTAACCTATAGTATTTGTCCAGTTTTGGATATGTATGCATGTTTGACTGATTGTTTTTATCTGCAAGATGATCAAAACAATATGATCCAATTTTTTTATTTTTTTATTTTCATGAGTAATATGATCCAGTTCAACCCCTTATAGGTATATAAGATCAAAATATATTTATTATATAGAAATTAATTTAAAAGAAAGGGACCTACAAATATATACTTTCTTCACCATGAAACAATGCATTTTCATAAGCTATCAAGATTGACCAGTACTCTAAAATTTCAGTTGACTACGTAATTATGATATGCATGCTTTATTCAGTTGCAGTTATATTATTTATTGCCTCAAAATTACTTAAAGGTATATAGCAGCTAGTTAGCCCTTTTACTCCCATAGCAAATCTAATAATGTTAAGCGAAAAATATAAAAAAAAATAATAATAAATACATTAGTTTCAAAAAAGCTCCAACCTACATATGAATGAAAGAATCAAAGAAAAACATAAAATTCTTATTAAGTTAAACTTAAAAAAAAAAATAGTAATTCAACATTTATTTATTTATTATTGTTATTGAAAATATACTTATATAAAGGCACTGAATGTGTGCATTCTAATTAAATGCTAAAAATTTAACTGTCCTATTCTTCTAGTGAGAAAAGCTCAATTAACAAACATCATATTTGTTGTACCTGGACAATTCAAGGGCTAATAATTTGATCTCTTTGTAATAATTTCTTCTGTACATGTGAAACTGTCAATTTTTTTTTTAATTTTTATTGAGTTTAATCAAAGTTAACCAAGTTGATCATGTGTGTGTTCAAAGTTAACTTTTTATATTTTAAGTTTTGATCTTGATTTTTTTCGTGAATTTTTTATCTTGATTTTAATAGCGTTATATAGAGCTCCACGATATAAATTTATAAACTGACAAAATGTGACATTTACCAATCATCTACTTGAAAATTAATTTATATATATATATATCCATAAATATATGTCATTATTATTATATTGTTTTTATTAAAAAAAATCTCTCCCTCTCTTCCCCGCTATTCTTCTCTCCCCTTTCCTTCGAGATAGATTGCCACCCCACCCCAGACCCACGCGCCAGCAAGCTTCCACCGCCAGATTCTTTCAATTTCCGGCGACCCACTTTGATCCACCACTACCACTCGAAGCCCACGACCCAAGCTACCCATTCCTGCCGAGATTTTGTCGAGTTGCCCTCAGAATCGCTCGTAATTTGACGACCCGTTTTGAGCTCCAATTGCCATTTTTGGGGGAGCTATGGCCAGGGGTGGTCCTTTCTCACTAATTTGGACCTCATGAATCCATTTTCAAGTTCCCTTTACCTCAATTACTGCTCATTTAGCTCGGAAAAATATATCAAATTAAGCTGCTACTTTACGGTAAAATTTTGGCCACCGTCGGCGACCTTGTGCTAATTCAATCCTTACGTCTCGAGTTTCAATTTGGTGTATAATTTGCTAATTTCAACTAATTAAGTATATGGAAATCCAGCTAGATTTTAGAACTCGTTGAAATTTGACTGTAATGGAAAGTTTTCAATAACTAATATTGATTCACTTAGGTTTCTAATCATCTATAAAAGCTAACTCATACTCATGGTCCAATTTTATAAAATTGTGGAAAATTTAAAGAGCTCTAATTTTGGATATTAGGACAATTGGGTTTGTGAGGTAATTAGAGAAATTAGTATTTAGTTTAAACAATTTTAAAATTATGAGAATAATATTGGAACCTTAAACACACATTTATACCTCTACATATTTTTATTGGAGCCTAAATAATTATTTTTATAATATTTTAGGCATAAAGAGTGAAGCAGGAGATGACCCTGCAGTTGAGCAAGCATGATCATCAACACTATCAATGAATGCTATTTTCTTAAATATATTTTGGGCATGTGATGATTTGAATTATATGAAATTGGTTTTGTACAATGGATTTGAATATTTATGTATATATATATATGTGTGTGTGTGTGTGTGGGCGCGCACTTTTCTTTGTATATATGCTAATGCTAGTTTTATGAGACTATGCTTTTGACTTTACGAGGTTGAACTAAAATTATGGAACTAGATTTCAAATTATGAACCTTTATGATTTTATTTGGTTTGACACCTTGTGTTGGCATATACATTTAATTTGAAGATTGGAATTAGAGATATCATGCTTATAAATTTTTTTAATTTTGTTATTAGTTTTAAAGGAGTAGGAAAAATAAGATTATTATGTTTCAAGAGATTTGGAATTTTATTTGAAATCCATATGGTACCATGGTTATATATATGGCACGAATACGATTGCAGTTACGTGATAAGAGAATAATGATGAGGTTAAATGCATTTACATAAGAACTAAATGGCGATTGGATGACCAATATTCCCTCGTACCACAAAGATTTAACATCTCCATTCCTGTTTTTAGGGGAGGCGAGGCATGGATTCTCGGGGTTGGAGCAGGTATTTATGTTTCCATTTACTTTTTAAGGAACTAAATTTATAAAATAAAATAAAATTGTTAAATTTAAAAATATAAACAAAAAAATAAAACTAATAATTAAATGTATAAAAAATAATAATAATATGTATTATATATTTAATATAGGATTAAATGCATGCATTTTAGTACTCTCTAATTTTATTTTATTTTATTTTTATATAGGGATCACTACAATTAATTTAAGCAATTAATATTTTTACATTTTCAAAAAGTTGCATTTTAGTCAAATTAAAGTTAAATTTAACAGATTTTGTTAGTTACTACACTTTAGTACCCTTTAATTTTTTATCTTTATCAATTATTTGAAATATAAAAAATAAATTTCACCTAATTTTTTCCATCTAAATCTTTTATTTTATCTTAAATTCCTAAACAATTATTACTTATCATATTTTTTTTATCCTACAAGCTTTTTCATTATGAAAATTTGTTTTATCGTAAAAAAAAATCTCTTCTAATTTTTTTCATCCTCAAATTGCTAAACAAAAATATTTATTATGAATGAAAATTTATTTCTTTCTATATATTTTTCATAATGAATTTTTTTATTAAAAAATATATAGGATAAAAAAAATTAGGAAAAAATATATACCATGAAATAAATTTTTATGGTAAATAACTTTTTTAGCAAATTAGGATGGAAAAAAAGTTTTCATCATGAAAAAAGTGTATTGGGTTAAAAAAATTCATGATAAATATTAACTTTCAGCAATTTAAGTTAAAACAAAAGTTTTAGATGGAAAAAATAAAGTGATTTTTTAAATATTTCAGAAAAAAAAAGTATTCAAGTGTATTAACTAATGAAATCTGTTAGATTTAATTCCAATTAAATTAACATGCAACTTTTTATAAATATAAAATATTAATTGTTCAAATTAATTATAGTAAGTTTTAAATGAACAAATTAAATATTATAAAATATTATAAAGTGAATATAGGGCCATGACTATATTCTTTGTCTCCGCCCCACTGCCCCAATTAATCAAGTAATTCCGCCCATAAGGAACCAGAAAATTGCAGGGACAAGGCAATTCAGATCAAATTGTCATTTCTAATGCTAAAGGTCGCTTGACAAAGTTGATATATAGTATGGTACACATGTTTATACTTGATTTTTGATACTTGGTACACAACTTGTCATCTATCCTCCCATCAAACAATATAAATTTTTATTCTTCATCTATAGCATTTGTTTATTTTTTTTTTCTATCTTCTTCTCTTATAAATTATACTCTTAGTATCTTTAGCAAAAAAAATTATACTCTTAATATTATTTAATATTTAGGATTAAATTATTTTTATTGTATTGAATTCATGGGACTGAGACTCTTATTTTTGTTGTTATAAAGAGTATACATTATTTGTTTATTTTCATGTAGTGTTAAGTAGTCAATTTTATCAGAAAAATTCTGCTGCATTTTTATAAGGAAAAATAATTAAATAGTTTTAAAATTAGATAGTTTCAAGACACAAACTTATATAAAATTTACATATAAAATCCATACGATTTGATATATATAAATATATTTGTGTACTGGTTATGCGATAACAATTTTCAGTGAGTTTTTCCAAAGTAGAACCACTCTCGAAATTCAGGACAGATTTTGAAAACGGTCCTGTCATCTTTTAGGTCAAAACTCTTCTTTTTTCTTTTTCTGATTTCTTAATATAATAAAGTATTTTTCTTTTTGGTAAAATATAATAAAGTATTTAGATACTCTTAATGAATACAGATGCAATTATGGCCAAAAGGTTGCTGACTCTCATGAAAGGTGGGGACAGCACGCAAAGCAAATACATATATCTTCGTTAATTTGTTATGCAGTATTAAACCAATCCTGATATATATATATATATATATAAATAAATAAATAAATAAATAAATAAATAAAGGTGAACAGTGAAGACAAAAATAAAGCTTGCCATCTCATGTTGTTGATTGGATTGGAATAAGCACGCGTTGTAGCCTATTTGAGGCACAATGTCTAATATAAATGGACCCTACTTCCTCTCTCTCTCTCTCTCTCTCTCTCTTCCTTTGCACCTCCCAATTGTGTTTGTTTTTGGTGAATACACCTTCCAATTGTTTGGTAACCAATAATACCTTCCATTGTCTTCGTCGTCGTCATCATCATCCTCCTTCTCTACCCCTCATGGCCCCAAACCAAACAAAAAAAAATTCATTCAAAGAATTTTTTTACTCAATATAGAAATGGGATTAGTAAAGCTATTTTCACTGTCAATCATCTTTCTGATATTGAAAAATGTAAAGATTCAAATTTTGAATATTATTCAAAGAAACAATAATTTTGTTTTTGCATAGACTTGATCAATGATCTTTAATTTGAAACTCTTTTTCTCAAAAAATAAATATTTATCAGTAATGGTGATAATTACCAATAGAATTAATATTTCATTTGACAATTTAAAAGACTATTCACAAATATTCACCTTTTTAAATTGCGGTTTTAAAATAAAAAAAATTAAATATATAATCAAATGAGGGCAGTTTACAATTATAAAGTCAACAATAATTTAATTAGTATTCATCAACATAATAAATAGTAAAAAAAATTATATGTCCAATTTAGTTTATCCTAAAAGGTATGATTGATCCTAAAATGATAAGATGATAGAATGTGATAAATACTCCATTTTACATGTAGGTCTATTTAGGTTTTTACATTCTTACATGTACATTTTTTGTCCGGCTTTGATCTTTTGGCTCTGATACCATGTTGAATCATCACTGATCTTAAAAATTTTAGCTGATAGAATGTGAGTCATCATCTCTTTTATATCGTTTCTAATACTCATCACCTCATGATGAATACTCTTTCATCAAATTTTTTGGTTACAATCACCTAGTATATAGAGACAAAGCTAAATTTCCATTCACCACTTTTAATTAATAAGCATCGAATGATTCAAACCCACATGTTTCTCACTTTTCCAATCATATATGATGCATGGGTTCTGGGAACCAAACAATTAAGAAATAAAAAACTGAAATATATGGTTTCCATACTCGTGTTTACATACATATTCAAAATATGTGTATTTTGTTATAACATTGACAAATACATACCACTGTCTTATTGAATAATTATAAAAAATATTTCATAACTGTAATTGACACATATCCGTTAGAAAAATACGGTGCTCAAAATATAAACCAATTATATATAAACCTATAAATTAAGAATAATATATATGCTAAGACGAACTATTTTAAAATTGATATAACTAGAACTATATTTTTTTAACTATTAATTAATTTGTTTGATACTTTTTTTTCCTACCACAAATATATACATTATATTTTTTTTTTGTTTTTGTTTTTTTTCTTCTTACCAATACAAATATACTATTACATTATTTGATAAACAAATTTAGTAGCTTAGTGGTATTCTTTATTGAAAAGCATACATAAAACAAAGAATGTTTATATGTATTCAGTTTTGATCTAGTAGGCCATCTTATTCACTTTATGGTGTATAATAGTGATGTGATGTAATACTAAATGGGGACAAAAAGAAATGCATAATTTTTTTTATTTTTTTAATGAGAAATCGATCAACACACCATGCGATAGTCCAATTAGGCATTATTAAATGATATTTTTCCTTATTAGATTTTTAGCATTAAAAATAAAAATAAAAATAAAAATAAATATTGTAAATCTAATACTACCATCTATGATTTCCTAATCTCGCATTTATATAAATTAAATAGTCCATTAAATTATAACTGTATATATACGTCACAATTAGTTAGGTTACTTAGCTATTACATCCAAGACTAGATATGTAGTGTTAAAAAATTACTTACCATGAAAGACAATGACAAGATAACATCAATAATATGGGGAAAGGATCATGTGTATTCATACCATGAACCAAACAAAATCTTAAAGTGTTTATTATAACAAAAACAATAATAATATTAAAAGAAAGACACACATATGATAAGATAAGTCTATTTCAAAAAATCTTGGCAACATGTGATAAGTCTCACCTTTTAATTAACAAAAACCATGATTGGGAATCTAACCTATATATTAAGCCAATTTCTTTTTATTATCTATTTTAAAGCTTACAACTTACAAGTTGTAAATACACGATAAATAAAATTAATCTTTCATCGTCCTGATTGATGCTCCCAAAGTCTTTAACATATTTAATAAAAGAATGAAAGAATATTTTATATATTGTGTTTTCTCGGTTAGGACCTTCTACTTCCTGATCATCATGGTATCCATGGTGTACCCCACCAAACAAAAACCCACCAATATTATTGGCTCCCTCTTTATTTGTTAGCTTGAATTTGAACCAATGGCTACCGCATTAAGTGTTGTCATGATCCATAGATTCATCAAATGTCACATTCAATTAAGCCATCTTTGGTGAGATATGACCTAAAATTCTTTATGTGTCATGGATTTATATGCCCCATAAGGGGTCCAAACTTGGTTCAAATGACACTTGTCACGTACCCAACCATGGGGAGCAACCTCATCAATTAATCTTTTATCATGTATTTGTTTATCCAATTAAGACTCCAAGTGGACAAGATCTAATGGTCACTTTGTGATTTCACTTGTTTGGGGGATTAGCTCTTTTGATTATTATTTGAGATTCTTCGTGGGCCTTTTTCTTTTAAGTAGAGTTTGAAATTTGATCATGTTAAACAAAAGCAATTGACTCTGTACGTTTATTTAATTTTGTTCCCATTAATTAATAATCTACCTTCAAGTGGAATTTTTCCACTGAGTGGTAGAGTTTTCAGAGACGCATCAATTTTAAAATGGCATCTCTTTAAATGTGAAAGCCACTTACCAAACTACATATCTACATACGCAGCTAGCAATTTGGATTACGTATATACACTACCTAAAATTAAAATAAATATGTATAGAAATAAAAAAAGAAATCTGTAAGTTTCTATCTAAGCTGAACATGCATCTTTATACGACAAATTGGCATATACTCAGATGAAGGTACGACAAACAAGGTTGCGTCTCCATCTGTCATTAATGTCTTAATTTGTTTTTGATATAAAAGTTTGATATATTCCCCAGAAATAATACAAACGTAGAATATCATCTTTCCCATATTCATGTTACCACTTATAAGTATATGATTATATACTGTTATCATAACTCTCTTTTGTGCTCACTTTTTAGATTATTTTCATCTTTTTATTTTATTTTCTTAATTTAATTACTATATTCTTCTTCTTTTTTGGGTGTTTTGGACTTATCAACTCCTCTCTTTTTTTTTTTCTTTTTTTTTTTCCTGAAATAATAGAGATAAGAGCCCACAACTCTAAGAAGAAGAGATAAATGCCAAAAAAAAAAAAAGGGTATATTTATATGTATGTATGCATAAAAAGGTATAAGGGGAAAGGGTTAAGAAAAAAAAAATGAATTAGAAAAATAAGTTCATTATTCTAGGACCTTTTAACGCAATCAACCTTACAAGTAGAGCACTTGAGTTGGGGCCGGGACCACTGAACGGGAGTGTGTGAAATCGGAGTTTACTCACTTTTTCTTCTCTAAACTAAAAAATAAATAAATACATTCCTAAGAATTAAAGAAGAAAATAATTTGCAAGAAAGCTTCAGCAGCTGTCTACTATATAACTTTAATTTCAATCAGTTTTTTTTATCCATTTTTTATTTTTTATTTTTATGTAAAAATCAATTTTAAAGTATTTTTTACAAAAAGCAAAAAAAAAAAAAAATGAATAAAGAAAGCGATCACACTTGAAGGGATTCTAATAAGCATCAATCTTTAAAATTTTGAAAACCATAGCCACCGGTTCACTTCCCACATTCAATGCATCAGATTCGAAGTATGACTTCCTAACCAATAAAAAAAATAGCTCATTAAATTTTTTTCTAAAAAGTTGGAAGAAAAAATAATTAAATTAAAAATTAAAAAACTTTTTTTGTTTAAAAAAAAAATACCAAAAGGAATCTCTCTATTTTTGGGCCAAAGCTTATCTACTCTGGATCCAATACCCTTCGCTTATTTTACTATGGTATCCTCTCATTCCACGTTGTTCTAATGCTTTTTTTTTCTTTTTTTCTTTTTTGTGTTGTTTACATTTATTTTGCCCCCCTTCAACTCAATTATTGTTCTGTGAATTATTCATTGTTTTTAGTTTTCCTTTATTTTTTTGTCATTTTATATAAACTACAAAGTGGATGAATATGTTGGAAATTAATTAGCAAGACCATGCATTATTATTAAAAAGATTACAGAATATGATTTTATTCTCTCTCCCTCTTTTTTTATTTTTATTTTTATTTTTCAAGTTGGGATTTCAGAAGTTAGTATTTATACACATACTTATATATGTGATTGTTTGAGTATTTTTTTTTATTTAGTTTGCCCAATTAAAAATGGATCAGAAAAATTAGGTTTATGCATAATCACATGGAAGATAAATTGGTCGGGAGGACAAGTTAGAATTAAGACATGAGGAAGGGAACAGACAAGGATCTTCAGATTGATAGCATTGTTCAGTAGAAGATCTGTTTGTTTCGTGGGAAAATTATAATTTAGGACAGACAGGAAAGGAATTTGATTGGTCATTGGATGGTGATACAGAGAAAGTCGCCATATCTTTAATTTCCACAACTACAAACCGCAACAATACAAAGCCCATGATTTGAAAGTACTACAGTTAAACATTTATTATTATTATTATAATTTTCTCTTTTCTCTCTTTTTTATTTTTTTGGGACAAAGTTAGTGGAGGAAGTTACTAGCTATATAGGATGGTTGACTATGAAAGAAGAGCTAGCTAGTTAGATATATGTAGTTGCAAATTTAGCTAGACAGATTATTTAAATACTTAGTGTACGGTCATATAAATTCACATTAACCAAGGCAAATCTAGCAACAAAGCAAAAATCACATTGTTATGACTTTAGTAACATTATATATATTAGTCACAATTTCTTTGTTTTCGGTATAAGCTTTACAATGCCCTAACAAAGCAGTCCAAAGTCCAACATTATTGTTGGAATAGTTGATGAATTAATGGATCAAGGATGAACATTCATCCCCCACATTCTCAATTGTTATTCTTTTGTCAGGTTGTTATTTGTAGTACCAAAATAATTGCTTTGTTATGAATGGATAGTAGATCCTTGAGTACTATTCAGAGGACCCAACAAACAAACAGCTTTAACATATCTGCAAGAAAACAAGCAAACCCAATATTTTGGTGATGGTTTGTCCTTTAGGAGGCAGCACAAGTGACAATATTGTCGCAGTAGAATCTTTCTTTTAATACATAAATTTACAAGATACTTTTAAAAAAAAAATAGTAATAATAACTGTTTGAATCCCTTAATCCTAATATTTATTGGGAAAAGAACCAAATTGCTTTATAACATTAATTGCATGTTTAAATCCACAATTATAATTTTCAGGAAACTAGTAAAAAAGACATTGTTTATATGTAAATAGGTTTTTTGGTCAAGTGAGATTAATTCTCTTTATACTTACATCTATAAAATTGTGAGTTCGAGAAATAAGCTTTCTTGTTTAGGTTAGAAATTGTTGTAATGATGATAATAAACAAAAACAAAAAAAAAAAAAAAAAAAAACTATGGGTTTTTTTATTAGTTTTAGAAACAAAGAATGGGTTGGCCTTTCATATTTGGGTTAAAATTACCCTAATATTTGGATCTTTGAAAAATGGGAAATAAGCCCAAAGTGGGAATTTTACTATTTGGGCCTAAGAGTCCATTTTCTGAAACCCCAACGTGGCTTCATTGCCTTGTTTGGCAGATGCAACTCAGATTCTATCCACAAAAATGGCACTGCCAATCAAAACTTGGTGCTTCCTATCAACATTTGTCAATTCCTCAGACACACACACACATATATATAAAAGAAAAAAAAAAGTATTAAATGTTGAGGGGGGAAGGAAAGTAAGAAAGAGATAACAAGAAAGAAACCCAGGTGGTAATGGTTTACTTGGCCAAAGATCAAAGCTTGTTGGAATTGCATAGTTGTGGTGGGTTTCACTTTCCCGCCCTGATCATTCAATGGTGGGTGCATTCTCAACTCAAACCCAACCCACTCCAACCAACACTGCCTTGTCTTTTAACCCATCTCCTTCACCTTCTCAATCTCTCTCACCTTCCCATTTGTCACTGCTAATCAAGGTACTCTTTTTACTATATACATATATCCACTGTTTTATGATTCTTAAATAAGTTTTTGTTAATGGGGTTATATGTTCTTCCAGAATTCCAGCGGACTTTCTTCAAAACAAAATTGTTTTCTTAGAGGCCAATTCTCTTGTAGACACCTCCTCGGGTATAATTCTAATCGTGCCCGAAGAAATCGAGCAGGTAGGTAGTTCTTTTCCCCGAGTTATTTTTGTGGAACTTTAAAGTCAGTGATATTGATAGAATTCGTGTAATTAAGTTTCCTTTTTATGTTTTATTTGATTTTTTTTCCTTCTTTTTTTTGTTTTTTCTCTTGAGCTTTGTTACTCTGTAACAATTGAGGTTCAAAGTGTTTGTTGAAATAGAGGATTGAGTCCATCTATATTAATGGCAGTCTAAAACTTATGAATATGTCCAATGGTTTTGATACCCGAGTCATGCCATTTCAGCTCTTTTGCAAAGCATGAAATTTTAAAGCATTCTCTTGAACATGGCTGCCATATGCATTGGTTGAAGTTAGCAATGATCAATGAAAGATGGTTTCATATTTAACTCATTCTTTTTCCTTGGAATCCCTCGGAAATCAATTTAACCCTGATTACAAACAAGGCAATCTGAATTTGATAAATAGAATCTCTACTAATTGCTTAGGAAGTATGTAAGTTTCATGCTGTTGGCATTTCTACAGTTTAAGGTCCTTTATAAATTGTTTATCTGAAGATTAAATCTGAACATAATTTTTCTTTTTCTTTTTCTTTTTTTTTTCTTTTCTTTTCCATTTTTTTCCTCCTAATGCTGAAGGACTTGTGGTGTCACCGAGCTGTGTCCTTCCATTAACCGAAGAAAATGTGGAGAAGGTTTTGGATGAGGTACGACCTGGCTTGATGGCTGATGGGGGAAACGTGGCGTTACACGAGATAGATGGCCTTGTCGTGGTCTTAAAACTACAAGGAGCTTGTGGTTCATGCCCAAGTTCAACAATGACCCTAAAGATGGGAATCGAAACTCGGCTGCGAGATAAAATACCAGAAATAATGGAAGTGGAACAGATCCTGGATACCGAGACAGGTCTTGAGCTAAATGAGGAGAATGTTGAAAAGGTTAGACCAGTTAACTTCGGGAAATCTTCCAGCATTTTCTATACCACTTTTATACATCTGCATGATATGTACCACAACTGAATGAAAATAATCATTTGCTTAAGGTTTCATATGCTAGGACTTGCCTTGTTTCAAAAGATATTAAGGAAACATTTCGAGTGATGCTTTGATTGTGTTAAGGAGAAACATCATGTTTTTCAATTAGAGCATAAGTAAAGAACAATATACGAATCAAACCTGCAATCTCCTCCCTCGTGCTGCTGGAAAATTAGCTGCCTCATCATAAGTTTTACAGTTCTTTTCGCTAAATTATAAGAACATATTTTATTATACATTTTGTGTCGGGTTTGGTTCAGATAGTATCTACCAACTAGTACTTACCACTTGTTTAATTGCATGAACTAGTCAATTGAAACGGAAACTATTTCAACTACTGAGTACTTTTGAGATAATTTCTTATTCAGGTTCTTGCCGAGATTAGACCTTATCTTGCAGGCACTGGAGGTGGAATACTTGAGCTGGTACAAATCAATGACTATGTTGTCAAAGTTCGGCTAAGTGGACCTGCAGCTGGGGTCATGACAGTCAGGGTTGCACTAACACAAAAATTGAGGGAAAAAATTCCTGCCATTGCAGCAGTCCAGCTGATAGAATGATAGATCCTCCGGAAATACAATTATATATTGTAAAGCAAAGAATAGAGAAATAGTTTTCACATCCTGTTTCTTCCTGGAGAAGAATGTAATTAAACAATTACCTTTCCTAAGAATTGATTTTGATGTTAATGTATGTTATTTTGGTTCTCCTGTGTGGATTAATCCTTGCTTTGCTGAGTCATGTCACTCCAATAGCTCCAAAGGAAAAAACTGGTGGAATTTCATCAATGTTATCTTCTAGTTGATGCAGAATATGGTTTTTAATTGAAGCTCTAAAAGGAGCAGTGATGCCTTCTTCTGTGCATTGTCCCCAAATTCCAATAAAACTAATTTTTTTTTACTCTCACTTCAACTTTCCTGGGCAGATGTGTTCATCAGTCCGAGAAAACTTCTTGCGTTAATTGTAGTTTATCTTTATGGAGTTAGATGAACAATGAGAAGACCATAAACTTCTGGTTGAGATTTTTCCATTTTTGGACTTCACAAATTTATCAAAGTATCTAAACAAAGTTACTGTATTAATTGTTGCAAATAAGGCAGAGAGAAAACGCATGCTATATAAGCAGGCTCTTGATCTTCCTAATATCAACATTCAATCTGATTTTCATGTCTCATTCCACATAAGGAAGTGAATTCATAAACTCTTCCATCTTTTTACCTCCATGATCTTCAAAGTTATGAACAATCTCACAAGCGCAATTCAAACAGAATAAGAGCAGTTTAAATTTGTACAATATAATTACATTACATTATAGTTGCAGGCATTACAAAATATATATTCCCATATTTGGAATACAACAAGGAGGCTAGTTATGTATTGTAGCCAATGAGTGAGTAATTCGAGACATAAGACTAGTATCAAAAAGTGGTCTATTCATTAATAATCATCATCTTCATCTCTTGATCCTACAAATCTCCTAACAACAGCAGCAAGAGCACCAAGAAATATGAAGAGTAATAATGTTTCGAACCCACCACCAATGCCAACGGCAACACTCGGACCTGGGGCAAAGAATGAAAATGGTGACCAACCCCAGCCACCATAGAAGGGTACACCATATCCATACCCATAACCTCCAACTAAAGGAGGGGCCACTGGAGGATTTATATAAATATTGGTCCTGCCAAACATACACAGATCAATATTATCAAGTCTTTGACTTTAATCCTACATATCCAAATGATCAAATGCAGCCACAAAAATAAAGATGAGTCAGAAAAACTAAAGCCACAAGGAGTAAATACTAAAATTGTGTAAGATTGTTATTAAAGCAACAAAGAAAACATAATCCTAGAAACAAGCTTATGAACTCAACAAACATTACTGCTACACCCCACCTTTCAGATATCAAAGTCGAGGAACCTTTTTCCCTTTTACTTATGTTCGGTATCAAAGTAGCATAGACATACAAAAGATAGGCAAATAGTCCCTAAAGGAGCGAACACAACATGGCATGGCACTTGTAGCACCTGAAGGTGCTGCCCGGTAGTTCCCTTCAGTATGTTTCTAAGAAGCTAGGACAGCTAAGAACGAATTAGCCCTTTCAAGCTCCGTTTCTTTTAGACTGGTATAAGCAGTTTGTGGTAAACATTGCAATGTTACACTCAACTATTGTACTTCGGATTTTCCAGCCATGGGAAGAACTTTTCCATGCAAATGGCCCTTAAATTTTACAGCCTACACCTCACATATTTTTGCGAAAAATGCAACATATGAGTGAAGATTATATGTAACAAACAACTAATTAAACTTCCTAATGACAGAAAATGATAAAAGTTATTCAAATTAACATGTTAATGATCAATTACCAGTATAATTCATCAAGCCTTTCAATACAACAATTTTCTCATCAAAACAAATTTAGTAACCAAACAAGTCCAGCCAGTTTTATCATCAATTGTGGGTAACAACCGAAACCAGTTGACAAGTAAAAATCACTTGAGCAGTTAAACTAAAAATATTTTGTACAATTTAATTTACCTTGAATTATTATTGGCTCTTGGGGCCGACCTAGGAGCCGAAGACCGGAACGCCTGGCCACCGACCCTACCACCGGACTTGGCCGCCGATGCATCATGAACTGACCCCAATGTCAACACCCCAGCAGCCAGTGTAACCATTGCCAATTTTGCCAATTGGTTCTCATTCTTTCTATGCAATTCACAGCCCAAAAAAAAAAAAAAAAACTGTTTAGGAAATAGACAATTTTAGAAGAAACCAAACACAGCTAGAGAAATAAAGAAAACCCCAGTTAAGCAAAAGCTGTATTAGTATATACCTGGAAGAATTAGAATCTTTGTGGTCATGGTTTGGTGGAAATCTGCATGAGATGGTCATGAAAGTTGAAGTGGAAATCTTGGTTTTAGGCTTGTGGGTTGGGGGAGAGAGGGCGTTGGCAAGAAAGCTCTGTTGGGCTGAAGCTATAAACATTCTTGGTTTTCTGCTAACTGTGAACAAACTGGTGTTCTGAATTAGCATATACTTGGTTTTCTGTTATCCTTTTTTTTTTTGATGAATTGGTTTTCTGTTATCCTTTCTTCTTCTAATGTCTTCTGGAAGAATTTCACCAAAACAATTCTCTTCTGCAAGAAATGGAGTTTTTTTTTTTTGGCTGACATGCAATTTGTTTTGGTACGGAAAAGCAAGACCATCCATCATTCATTTTCTGATTCACATATTGCCACGTGGCTGTGTACCAATGTCAAGTTTCAAAGAGTTTTTGCCTTTTTTGTTTACTGTTTCAATTTCTTCGGATTTGTTCATATTTTCCTTATTTTCTTATTATTTTTATTTCAGCGAAGTCTCTCATTCAAATATATTTTTATATATGATGTTTATATGAAAGTTAATGGTCAATTTTATTACTTTGTAACAAATATATATATGTATATATATATATAATATAAAGAGAACAATCTTATATTTTGTCATAGTTTAAGACAACATTTAGTAAAGAAAAAGTTTAATTCTAAATTGGGATATACTTGTAACTTTTTAATTATTTTTTTAGTCTCTTTAAAAATAAGAAGGAAAAAAAAAAAGCCTACTTACTGACTACGTTGATATGTGTCTTTGTGGTTCAAAAAATCCTTCTTTCTTAAGGTTTTTTTCAATAGATTAAGAAAATATTCAGTATATAACCCTCCTTTCCAAATTCAAAAACTGTTATAACAATTCTCGGAGAAAAAAAAAGAGAGAGGAAAAATCATGTATTTTGATTGGGTTTATTTTTCAATTATTTAGTCGTATATTATTAAATAGAATATATTAAATCATCTTATAAATATGTTTTTTTCTTTCGAATTTTTTTTAATCAGATGGTTAAATATATTTTACATATTGGTATAAAAATAAATAAGCAGCATGTTTTCGTTTATTTTCAAAATATTATTTTTAAAATAGAGAATAAAAAACAAGAGGTGTTGAGCTCGTTATGGTGGTCCCGAGTGCCCAACCAGTTTGGGAAAACCTGGGTATCCAGCCCATTCGGTCGGTCTTATTTGTCAGGCCCATTTGGATGGTCTTCTGCTCTGGGTTCAGGAGGTCTCTAGCATCAGACCCGTCAGGTATTTTGAACTTTGGTGCCGTTTGAGGAATCATGGACCTCAAACGGTGTGTTTGGTGGTTTGGATGACATATTTTTGCATTAAATTTGTTTCCAAAACAAATAAATGGTGTTTCCATTTTTATTTTTTCATTGCTTTTATTCTCATAAAACAACGACCAAATGCTTTAGAAATGTGTTAGAGAAGAATTTCGTGGTTCTCTAAAACAGAAAACTATTATAAACAATTTTTTTTTTTTTTTTTGCTGAGAATCAGAGAATGCAACACATTACATGCTTATAAGAAAGCTAAAAAAACTACTTTAAAACAATAAATAAAAACACCAATTGGGCACTCTATATGAAGTGGGCCTAAAATTATAAAGGATCTATAGAGCATGCACTATGTGGGCTGGCCAACACATGTTTGTCACAGAGTGAATTTGCCCATGAGGAGCTTGCATACTATCCTGAGATCTCAGTCTGAGGCTGTCTTGGGCTTCCAATTCGGAGTGCACAGATAGTTATTTTTGTTTTTGTTTTCTTTATCTTTTTTTTGAGGAAAAAAGTTTTATATATAATTATTTTTCTTTTATCAAATTTGTTCTCCATTGATAAGCTATGTTTTTAGGTATTAGGATTTTCTATTTCTATTATCATGTCTCCATATTTTACCAGAATTTCATCTTCTTCTTTTTTCAATTATTAAATTATTTTATTTCTTTTGTTAATATTTTTTTTTTAAAAATGAAATAGCATAATATCGTTAGTGAAAAAGGATGGAGATAAAAAAAAAAAAATTAAAACAGAAGATCCGGGTACTGTTTTTAGTTATTCTTGGCATACTGTATTATACACTTCCTATTCTAACTTTCCTAGCTATAAGGTTTAACCATGACAGAAATATGTATATGTATATATCGAATATATTTTACAGTTTTAAAGCGCGTTTAATATGTAGGAATGTATTCTATAATTTTTTTAATAAATTGTATTATTTGATGACGTAATGAATTGAATTGCAATGTATAGATTGTATTATGTAGACCAGAGGACAGAGGTGTGTCGTGTAATTTTTATTTTAATACAATACAGGATGACTGAGCGGCAAGCCAAACATTCCGTTAACATTTTAAATTCAAAATTGTCTTTTGAAATCTCGTAGTAGCAAAGTTTATTGTTTCACTTCCACAAACAGGAAGCCTTTGTTTGAATTCTCCCAATCAAAGATGAAAGAAAAACATTTTAATTCAAAACTGATCACCATGGGTGCAACAAAAATGAAATTAATAGGTTTTATCTCTTAAATTCTAGAAGCAAAATTTTACCATTACAAAAGTTCAAAAAAATAAAATTACTTTGTGTGAGGTAAATTATGTAACAAATAATCTACGCCATGCACTCTTTGTTAAAAATATTATAAACATATAAATTAGAGAAAAATCTGACAAGAAGATGATCACCTAACAATCCTCTTGTTATTTTCTTCCTATATCAAAAAGCTTCATCTTAAAGTGTCCTTTAACTACAATTATTTAAAAGAATGAAAAAATGGACAATATCAACTATATAAAATTGAAGGGGGTTAAAAACTATAAGACTTAAAATTAGAAGTAATACATTGAAAACTTTTTAAAACTACATTATATTGAATTAATTTAACCCCAAAAAATAAGCAATATTCACCATTTATATGTACGTGTGTGTGTGTATATTAGGTTCCTATCAAGTTGACATATAATGGTAAAACAATTTTTTAGTCATTGAATTGTTTTAAGAATAAGATTTAAAAATACATTCTGATCGCTGATAAAGTTTATTTTCTTTAAATAGAGTTTTAACATAACAATAAATTAATATTTGATTATAATTAAATCCATATTTTAATGTGATCTAAATAGTTAATAAATGAAGATTTGATGCTAAAACTATGAGTTTCACTTTATGTGAGCCTGATTATATAAATATATATATTATATAATTTTTTTTTGTATAGTTTGTATGACACTTATCAACTATTAGACTGTTTTAAATGCTAAAGTTTAAATAAATTGTTGGTAGATAAGTTAGGTGAAATATTAAAAGTTTAAAAGGGCATAATGAACTATGTTGAAGTTTATTCAAAATTTAAAATATTTTAAAATTTAAAATAATTTAAAAATTAATAAGAGACATCCTGATCATAAAATTCATATATATATATATAAAGAGTCAGATGGAATATTAATACATGATGCTAACTGCTAAGCCTGCTCTTTGTCTTGACTCTTAAAAAGTCTTGAAGTAGGAAAAAGTAGAGCATTGACAATTAAATTATAATTTTTTTTTCTCTTAAACAAAAGGGAAGAAAAAGAGAAAAGCGTATGCAATAATATTCTTCCATAAATCATACAATATGTTATGTGATTCATGGATATCGACATTGTTGCTTCCTTAACATGAGTCATTAGGATGCCATATCTAGTAAATTAATTAATTGATTCTAAATTTTGAATAAAATTAATATTAATAGTAAACTGCCCCCCTAATGTATACTCACTTACACTAATTAATCAAACTAGGAATTTGACATATATTTATGATAAAAGTTTTTCTAGCTCTTAGGATACTTTTCTTGGATTAAAGAAACTGGACCCAAATGTCTGGTTATAGTGACCATAGCAAAAAAGTATAGTCGATAGGTAAAGATTTTTTTTTTGGGGGGTACCTTTTTCAAACTCCTTCGAATATATTGTCAATTAAGCACTATTGCGTTGCACGTGATGCTATTATATACATAACAATATTATCCACCTATATATACAGAGGGTGAGTCCAAAATAGGAAAACGTACAAAAAAAAACTTCCCCTCGTGAGTGAAAGGAATTCATGTGGTGTCGCTCTGAATCCCAACAAAATCTTTGATTAACCATATTTCGTTGTGGAAAAAGAGACTATTAACTATATGGCAGTGAAAGGACTTTGTATTCAGTGATTTGTAGCAAACAACTTGCATTGCTATATCACATGGTAGTTATTCAACACATTAATTGGGGTTAGATTATATATACATACAGAGTTATTTTCTCATCCAAAATATAAAATCTGGAATTGTCTAGAAAATATCTAGTGAAGCATCCCGTACCAATCTCATCTGGAAATCCAAATGCATGAGAGACAATTTTTAATATATATATATATAACAGTTAGGAGAAATAACTATAAATAGAATATAAAATTATTAATAAATTTTAAAATTGCTTAATTATTTTATCATTATAAAGTGGAATATGTTTATACTAAATTAGGACTAATATGTATATATACAATCAATATCTTATCAAGTATATATAATATTGACTTAAGTTATTTATTTTATTTTATTTTTATCACAGTTGTTAGATTTCTTTACACATCTCTCAAAATTAACTTTAAAGATTTAATTTGAAAATCTTGATATAATATTATCAAGGCAACATATTAAATAATCATAATATATAATATATATTCTCTTTGGCCACTAATTAATTTGTTCATATTTTTGCTAAAAAAAACATGTTTGAAATTGTTGCATTTAAACATAGGTTTCCCCTTATACCTAGATCTCTGTGAATCTCATGCTTATGAGGGCTATAGCTAGTCATCAAAGTGATGCAATTTTTTTTCTAATGAAAAGGTATTGTTAATTATATATTAGTTATGTTCCCTTACTCTTGGGGAGAAACAAGGAAAAATTTCAACTTTATAATATTGTAAGATATGATCTCATGAGCAAAAAGTCTCTCCTTCCCTCTATGGCTTCACCAGCAGCCAAACAACCATTTCGTCTTCAATATCTTAAGACAAATCACACTCATCACTACAGCTGCAAATGAAAAAGAAAAAAGAAAAAATAAAAATTATTATGAAATAAAGCTGTCAAAATCAGTGGGATTGATCTATATATATAATCTGTGAGAGCTAGCTAGCCCAAGTTTTGTACTTTCCATGAGGACCACTAATATTAATTAGATACTTGCTACACTCCTTTTTCTTTTCTAGGAGTACAAAGTAACAAATTTGGAGCATATATAATCATAGCCCCAGTTCTAAGTGACTCGTGAATAAGAGAATTTATATAGCAACAAACAGCATTCACCATATAAACAGGTGTATCAATTGCCTGTATATGTACAATAATCTTCACCTATGTGCACATGCATACATGTCCCCCACAATCATTGCATAAAACTTGTTATTGATTGCTCCCCTATTGAGTTGAACTTGTGGAGCACCTAGAGCCTGCAATGCATCAACTCTCTGATCTGTCCTTCCATATGGTCTATATTAGGGGATTTTGGAATTTGGCTATGCATAAATAATTTACAAATGAAGTAAAAAAAGTAAAACTAGTGGAATGGCAAAATGGGTAATCTAATCTGTTTCAATTGAGACCAAATTAATGTAAGGAAAAAATATGGAAACATGGGTTGGGGATGGAAAAGAAGGGAGAGAGAAGAGAAGTAGGAGGAGAGTGAGCTGTTTTGATTTGAAATTTGGGGAAAAAGTAGGGAAGTATTAGAGAAGGTGGCATTGAAAAAAGGAGAGTAGGCACTACTATAGTCATGTGAGAGCATTTATATGGTGGGGCTCTCTGGTGTCTTTGTTTGCAAGTGCACATGGGGAGATAGTCCTTTATTAAGTTGGTATATATTAAAGGCAAAGGAAAGCATGTGAGGCCATGTGCCTCTCTAAATTGACCCCCCCAAACTTCTTTCCTAAATTTTAGTTAAAACTCTTTTTGCCCTTTTCTCTTAATTACCCCCTCAATAATCATATCTCTTGGCTACATGCTTATTTTGATTTTCCCTTAGCTAGCTAGCAATAAATTTGAGCATTTTTTATGACAAAATATATTCTAATAATTAATTAATCATGTAGTAAATGTTAAGATTGACATTTCCAATACTAATTTATCTTTAAAATCGAGTTGATAGGCAAGTGACAATCTTCAACACGTGTCACATTGTATAGTTATAATATTTAAAACGGTAAAAGTCATGGGCATTTTATTAGTTGTTAATTAAATAGAAGTGAGATAAGGTGTGTGAGCATGACGACTTTGCCGCACCTATAAAACGTGGCATTCACAAGCTCTTTCCTTAATACCTCAGGTGCTTCCATCAGAGTTCTCGCAAGTAGTACCTATACCTTCTTTTGCCCTCCAATTTTCCTCAGTGCAGAACTGGAGCCTATTGCCCAGAGAACAGCATGCTCTTTTTTTTCTCTCTCTCTCTCTTTTGCTTCTTAACATTCCCATCTCAATAATTTGACTTAGAATATTTTCAGTCTAATTCCCTCATAACGTTTTTACTCTGCACCACTACAACACCACATTGTTTTTCTTCTTCTTAAATCTTAATTGTGTTGCCCTCTGTGTGTGTGAGTGTTATATATTAACACCTTATTCATTTGTATAGTTTTTGCAGCAGCATTATTATTTTATAAATGGTGCACAGCCAAATTGCTAAACGAAACCGCGTTTACTCACTCGAAAGCAACAAACTACTTGGCATCTCGTTCGCAAGAAAATATGTGAATTACTTAGAGCCAGCTCTGAAGAAGATCAACGAAAAGGCTTTATCAATATCATCAACCAAACCAAACGGTGATGATGATGATGATGATGTTAAGGACTGCATAGAGAAGCTTGTTCGATTCGAAGTGGACATGGCGATGGCGGTGTCGGCAAAAGATCAATGTGCATGGAGTCGTTCTCTGGAAGCACAGCTTCAGCTAAGAAACAGTGCAGGTAGAATATTATTTCAGCAGCACTTAGCCTCTAATAAATCCAATGCAGCTTCCATTATTGTTGATCAGGAAAAAGTCGGTGAGAGTTTATTAGGAAGTACATCGTTCATTTTTCCTCCACATGGTTCGAATAGTGCAATGGTACCACCAATGCACATTCCAAAAAAGTACAACCACTCCTTCTCTTCCATTTCAAAGACTAGTACTGGTGGCAGAAGAAAGGTACAAGTCCAAGAAGCAAAGAATGGGGAGGAGAGGATTGTGAAGAAGAGGATGAGACAGCTGAGAATGGTATTACCAGGTGGGAAAGAGATGGGCGATGATGTTGAATTGCTCACTGAAATAGCAACTTACATTACCTGTCTCCAGCTACAGCTGAGTATTCTTCAATGTCTTGTGGAAAACTAATTCAATTTTTAATTTTAATATATTCATCATTTTCTATTAATTAAGTTTTCCTTTAGGTAGTAAAACCTATATTGTTGTACGGAAATTAATGCAATTATATTATAGCACAGTCGTTTTTTTAAGTTGGAAAATGTTAAAACCAAAACTGCTTTTCCAACCATTCAGTGGCTTTTTGGGATTGAGAGATTAGATTATTTGTTCTTTTTTCTTTCTTGTTATTTGCTTTGCAATCATTTATGTTTTTTTAGGAGGGGTGAAAAAAAGAAGAAGAAGGGTTTTCTCTAAGAGCAGTCAGTGTACTAGAGGCCCACTAAAGATATGACTTTGGGCTTTTTCTTGAAAGAGACATGATTGAGACTTGACCCGTTTAACAAATAATAGTCCATGAAAAATTGAGTACCACTGAAAATTACCCTTCTGGAACTTGCATGCTTGGCTTCCATTGTAATAGACAAGGACTTTTACACTTTTATCTTAAATAATTGATGGGATTAATGGGTTTATATTTCAAATTCTTACTTATCAAATTAAATTAAACCTATGAATTTTATACCAATCCCGTAAATTTTGGCTATAAAGAATAGATTCACAACTATTTCATAGTCCACCAATCATTTTTAAAGTTAGTGAAGCAGAAATCCAAGTATTTCTATGAAAGCTCCGTAAGCTTTCCAAGCATGAAAAAGGGTTGGAGGAATATCACTGAAATTAATTGCAAATAAATTATCTCCTGCTGGGAAAGATAACAAACCAGTTTAATGATTTCTATAAAGGGTGTTTAAGTTCCTTCTTTGATTTTCATTTCATTTCATTCATTCAACAAATTGAGAAATTCAAATTAAGCTTAGCAAATCTATGTAGTACGATAGAAAACGCTCCATAAAGTTTGGAAATTAACTCACAGATTCTGAACATCCAAATGTTTAATAGTTCTTTTTATGATTGCAATACACCATGGTAGTTGCAGAAGTAGAGCAAAAGATACAACAAGAACAACATGTATAAGCGAAAAAAATAAGAAGCAAGGGAAACTGATTATAGATTAAAAGAAAGAAACTATGGGGCAAAATTATGCTTTTAGCCCCAATTTCAGACCAAGAAGAAAACCAAACACACTTCTTCTGGCAATCTGAAAATACATTAGAAAGGAAATGTAAAACAGATTAGGAGAGTTATATATAACATAAATCATGCTCTCCAGATTCCATTTATATATATTATATATATCTAGAAATGCTTTTGACTAATTAGGCCTTCAGTCTTTCTCTCTTTGTCTGTCCCTCTCTCTTAAAATAGTTACATCGTTTGAATATCTTACTTCTCAAGCCCTTTTTCCTCTCAGCTGATTGTCTTTCTTCTCCATTTTTACACTGTGTAGTGCTGCTGGATTGTGTCAATGTCCAAACCTTTCAGCTTCACCACTGACTCGACATGTCCCTTCAGCGTGTGAAGCTCTCGAAGCCTATAAGCACAGAATTTGGAAAGTTGTTTCTTCTTTAATATATTGATTCAATAATCTAACATGCAACTTTTTAATGTTAATTTTGTACAAATGATTTGTTGGAAGAAAAACAAATGGATTTTTCTACCTAGCAACTTCAGCTCGTCGCTTGGCCTGCTCTGCTATCTCAGACAGCTCTCTGTAACTGCTCTTGTCGTTAAAGCGGTTAGAAGTTTCTGGTGGTTGTAGTCCATGGAGTGTCCTTTGAGCAAGAGCCCATTGAGCTTCTCTTTCCTCTTTACCGTAATCTTTCTTGGTGGTGAAGGCAGTCTATTACAAGTTCAATACATTTGAAGAATTTAAGTTCAGTCATCAAACATATGCATAAATATACTTCCAAAAGCATTAAAGAAAATTGAAATAACCTTGTTCTCTAGCAAGTTGAGCCAAGCCTTTCCACTTAAGATGTAGCGGGTGGCAAACTTCATCAAGTCGAGTGGGAAATAGAAAACAATGCTGTAAATCCAGATGACACCAGCCCATCCCCAGCCAACTCCTTTGATTCTAGCAAAACCCCAATTTGCATATACTGCAACCAAAGTTGCAACCTGAAAATGCACAACCACTTAGCCTCTCTACATGACAGTAAGTTACGTGATTCTGTTTGTATTTTTTAAATATGAGGACGGGGGAAGGATAAATAGGTTGCAGTATGCTTACCAATTGTGCAACGATGAACGCACTGACTAATAGTAATCCAGGGCGCTCAATGAAGGACCAGCTGCGAGAACGGGTTACGAAAATGAGAGCCTGGCTGACAATACTCACTTGTAGGTATAATGCAGCCATCATTTCATGAGGACTGTTCCTAATAGATCTCACTCCAAATTTTTCCTGCAAAGGCATTGTTAAACTGTAAGAACTTTCTTGTAACTGTATCTTCGGGCAAACACATAGCAGAAATAGTCTCTTACCGAGAAGAAGTCTGATTCCTTCATCACCCAGAAGAATACAACAGTCATCAATGCCAAGTAACCCCCAAGAACAATCCCGGTAGCAAATATTTCTTTCAATTTCCAGCTATCAGGCATTGGAGAGGGCTTCACTCTGTCCTTTGAGATCGTCATAATTGTTCCTTAGATATATGTCAAACAAGATGTCAATACCCAATATCCTCATGATACGGCAGGCAAAGGAACCAAAACAAGTAAAATGGTACTCATTGGTACTTCACTTATAAAAAACTCACCATCATTTAGGATGGCAATGATCAAAACCATGAAAGGTGAGAAATCGAACTTCCATATTAAAGCAATGAGCATGAAACCAAACTGCATAATTGGAAAGAAAATTACTTATTAAATCAAGAATTACATATAAAATCCAATCACATAGTTTTTAGCACTGCTACCAATCTACTTACCACTATACGAATTGTGATGGAAACAGCATAGATCTGGAAAGAAAAGAAGGCAAAGGAGGTCATAAACTGTACAGTCAAGGAAAAAAAGAAGAAGAAGTTAGAAGTGGATATGAAGAGGAAAAAGAGCAACTAACTGTGTAGTTTTTCATTCTCTGGAAAATTGCTCTGCTTGTCAACACTGCACTAATGATGACACTTAATCCAGGTTCTGTGAGAACAATATCTGAAGCACCCCGTGCAGCATCAGTAGCATCAGCAACAGCAATTCCAATATCTGCCTTCTTCAGAGCTGGGGCATCATTAACACCATCTCCTGTCATTCCACAAATGTGCTTCCTCTCTTGCAACTTCTTCACAATTTCATATTTGTGCTCTGTACAATAATCAAGTGTTAGAACACTTCCGAACCAGATTATTTTGTCTTAACCTGACAGGCTACAGAATTATAACCCCTCACCTGGAAATACTCCAGCAAACCCATCAGCTTTCTCAATCAACTCTTCTACTGGAAGGGCAGCAATGCTTGCATCCTTGTCTTGACCAAGTAAGGAAGCAGATGGGTACATGTTTGTTCCCATTCCAAGTCTCCGACCAGTCTCCTTTGCGATGGCAAGCTGATCACCTGCACGTTAAAAACAACCATATGGAGGTAAGCCTATGACTCTAGAACAAACGGGAAGTTTATTGCATTTGCAGGGAAATTGGAATACCAGTAATCATCTTGACATTAACACCAAGGTTAAGAGCCCTTCGGATGGTTTCTGCACTATCATGCCTTGGTGGATCGAAAAGTGGCAACAACCCAACAAACTGCCATGGAGCACCAGGGCTTTCCTTTGTTTTCTCAGGCACTTGCTATAAACATATCACAAAAGCAACAAAGATAGGGTCATTGATCCAGTTAAAGGAAGAAATATGAGACAGTATATTGGACTCTAAGTACTAATTCTGAAACCTGTCTTGCAACAGCCAGCGACCGGAGCCCACGTTCTGCAAACTTATCAATAACAGCATGAGCCTTCCTCTTAATGTCCTCTTTGCAGTTGCATAGGGTCAAAATCTACTTACAGAAATTAATTGACTAATTAATAAAATGGCAAGAATAAGAACAATTTCAGGCTAAAGTAATAAAAGAAAGATCAAAATTACCTGCTCTGGTGCACCTTTGCTTGCTCTATGCCAGTTTCCATCATTATCAATATAAGTCAAAGCAGTTCTCTTGTCTACGGGATTGAATGGGAAAAAGTGGACCTCTCTAATTCCAGCTCTTGCCTGCATAAAAATTCATATTTTTCAGCACGAGGTTTTCCTTTCCATTATCAATTTAGAAAGACGTAGAAGGCTGAGAGGAGTAAAATTTTTAAACTGTATACCTCCTTAGGATCAGCAAGCATGCCAACAATGGCAGCATCAATGGCGTCCTGGTTCTCAGTCCTAGATGCTCTTGCAGCAAGCAGAACCACATGATCTTTCTCCACACCCTTTGCAAAGACCTCAATCAAGTTGACATCAACACTGAGCTTGTTAAGAGTCAGTGTCCCGGTTTTATCACTGCAGAGGACATCCATACCAGCCATCTCTTCAATGGCAGTCATCCTCTTGGTGATTGCACCCTGCTGAGATAGCCTGTGAGACCCAATAGCCATTGTCACAGACAAGACAGTAGGCATGGCAATTGGTATGCCTCCAATCAAGAGAACAAGGAGATTGTCAATTCCATCCCTATACTTGCGGTGCTGAATTGGGTACATAACTACAATCTCAATCAGCATTCCAATAGCAATGGAGCAGATACAGAAATTTCCAATAGCCGTCAGCACCTTTTGGAAGTGTCCAACTTGGTTGGTGCTGTCCACAAGATGTGCAGCCTTACCGAAGAAGGTGTGAACCCCGGTGGCAATAACAACAGCTTCAATTTCACCTTGTTTGCAAGTTGAACCAGAGAAAACTTCATCCCCTGGACTCTTGGTCACAGGAAGTGATTCTCCAGTCAGGGCAGATTGATCAATCTTTAATGGATCACCCTCGAGAAGACGTGCATCAGCAGGGATGATATCTCCCAATTTGACACTAATGATGTCTCCTGGAACCAGAATTGCAGCGTCCTGCTCAGCCCATTTTCCATCTCTAAGCACCTACACATACACCCACAAAGGAATATCAATATCATTGCTAATGAGGAAGCTCCATATCAGTATCATTCAAATCATACTTATACATTTCTTAGACAATTACCTTTGTCTTTGGAGCAAGACCAGCCATAAGAGCAGCAGCTGCATTGCCTGCATTGTTTTCTTCAATGAAACTGATGGTGGAGTTGATAACAAGCAAGCAGACAATACCCACAAAGTCTTGCCAATCTGGGGGCTTCCCATCTCCATTTGCTAAAGCAATTGCCATGATAGCTGCAGCTTCCATGACCCATGATAGAGGGTTCCACATAAACCCCAGAAACTTCAGTAGTTTGCTCTCCTGTTTTCATTTTAAAATATTTTAACATACTATAATTTTCCCATGGTATCAGAATATATATTATGGTCTAAAATATATATACAACATATAAGGTAAAGAACCTTTTTCTCTTCTAGCTTGTTTGGACCAAAAATCTGAAGCCTGTTGGCTCCTTCGTCTGAGCTCAAACCTTCTTTTGTACATTTCAATTGCTCAAACACTTCATCAATTGGAATTCTCTCCTGTACAAACAAGAATCTATCAGATAAAATTCAAATGCCTAGTACACCTCATTTTTAACTAGCTGATCATCATGTTCAACTAATAAAGTTCATCATCTCTATTTTTTCATCATAAAATTTGAATAAACAGATGTGATGGACCAACCAGACCACATGTACGTGCATAGACTCATTAATATGTATAAATGCTATAGCGGGTAACATTGTCCACTGCAACCGTCAGTTGCGCTTTAGCACTCCCACTAAGTGAGTAAAAATTAGATGATCTTGAGACTACTATGTCTCTAGACACAAAACTCATATGTGCATCGCACACATGTTTGTATCTGGAATTTTGGGACCACCTAATTTTTTTTTTTTGCAGTGCACGACGTGTTCCATAAAGAGAAACGGTATCTTTATTATTAAAATGGATATATATATACGATTTACCTTCTTCAAAGAGCCAGAGGCAAGGTCAAAAGCACCAAAAACACTTTTTTGTCATAAACAAAAAGTTGTAAAAGAATTAATGGTAAGTTTTTTCATTTCCACATCCATAAGAAAAATTAATTCCATAAAGGCAAGAAACCATTTTTGGTCCATGGTAGTCAAAACGACTATTGGGGACGAGTCAAAATTGTAAGACAAAATCACATGTATGATCCATTAGCATATAAACGTGTATGTACACGTCATAAACATTTGGTTCGGTCCACATGTGACACTGCTTCCTGCACATTAATGGCAACTAGGCTGTATATTTCACACAACAATAATTGTACAACAAAATATTATCTCAAAACTCTCCCTATTTTATTTTATAATATAATATAAGTCAAATATAAAAGGAAATAATAGCTTTCTGGGTAAATTATTTTGTTTTTAACATTAATTCTCCCTATTTTTTAATATTTTGTTATTTCACAAAAAAAAAAATTATGTTGATAGTTTGTTATAAAGATCATCTTTTATATGATTTATAGGAACAAAGTTAGATTTCTTCAACGAGTCAGGATGAGTTGACTCGCTAAACGTAAGAACCGGACAGAACGGTGTTTGGTTCGGCTGGGCTTTGGGCCCAGGGATGTTAGCCAATCACAAAAGCGTTGACTGAAGCCGTGACAAAATAAAGAAATAAAAAAGTGTCAGGTGGGCCAAACCTTTCAATCAGCCATATGATTGGAAGGTGCAACACACGCGCTCCGAATACCAATAAAGGTAAAGGGTACAAGCGTAAATAAAAAGAGAACTGAAGGGAAATTGGGAGAGAGAGCGAGAGAGAAAAAAAAAAAATCCAAGAACAGATGTAAATGTGTCAGGGAGAGAGAATCAGGATTCAGAACCGTTGAATGTGAAAGATTAAAGAAAAAAAAAACGGTTTTTAGAGAAAAAAGTAAAAGTGGTATTTTCTCCAAACAGGGAAAAGCCCAAAGTACCACGGAAAAGTACTTATAATTCCCCTTTACTAACAAACAAGGCACAGAGAAAGAGATACACCTTAGAAATTATACAAAATAAAGATTTTTAACCATTTTAAAAAACATTTGGGAAAGATAAAACGTACTGTACTCAACCTCTCTGTCATTCACATGTTTAGATCCAAACTGGAAAACTAACCTGAATCTGAATATGAGTCTGTATGGTTAGATAGAAATATAATATAATATAATATATATAAAAGAAAAAAAATTCAAAAACCTCGGCTTGTTAACCTTCATAACACCCAAACCCTACTGCTAACAGCATTTGACTTTGACATCACCATGCATTTAAAAGAAGTCAAAAAAAGCCACAAAAGATTTGCAGCGATATTTACGCGCCCAATTGAATTGCTCGCTATTCTCACTAGTCAAACAGAGGATTAAAACTAACGAATAAACTAGTTTATATCATATAGCAGACGATGAAGAAAAGTAACTGAAAAACTCATTCTCAGATCCATTTTTCTGATCTAATAATCAACCATTTACTAAAAAGGAAACAAAAGAAAAACCACAGCAAAATCATCCATTTATTTTCCCGAGAAAATAAGCAAGAAAATAAAATAAAAATAGCATTACCAGATCGACAGTCTCGTTCTTGATCTCCTCGAGGGTAATAGCCTTGTCACCCTCCATCTCTTCCTATCCAGGAAAACAAAGCAAAACGAAAGAGAATGCTTCGTTTATGGTGAACAGAAAAAAAAAATGGCAGTGAGATGGAAATTAAGCTCTAATGGAAAAGGGGAGAGAGAGAGGAAAGGCAAGCATATTGATAGGATAGAAAGAGAAAGAAAATTCTGTATCCCAAGAAAAAAAGAAGAAGATGGATGAGCCGGTGGAGAGAGAGCTAGTTTGCTCTTCACTATACGTCTCTTTATATATTCCCCGAACTGATGAGAGAGAAAAAAATAAAGTGCAAGTAATGTTGTGACGACGCGCCGTTTAATCTCCTCCCCAAGTGGGGCCTCTCTCTGTTATTACCGGTGACTTGTCGGTTGCTGCTCTACTGATTCACATAGACTTATGTATATAAAGCATACCAATTTCAATACAACAAGTTAGTACGACAGAAATTTAACGAGTTTGAATTTATTAATTTTAACATTAGTAAAATAATTTGATACGATTACAGTATAACATAACATTAATATCAACACGATATCTATATTTTTGACTTTTTAAATTTATGTATACCAATAAGAAAGCAAAAAGCTTACGGTTTTAGATTAAATTTTTCAACACGATTTAAACCAATAAATTATAAGATCCAATTGTACAAGTAATATGGTGCGTCCGCAATTCTAAGTAAGTTTTTCTCCTATTACTACTGATGACGCTCTTGATTGTGATGCCTTGGGCTTCCCAACCCCTTACGAACTCCCACTGGAGTGGACCCCAATTATTTTTGCTGATGTAGTTCATTTCTATTCGTTTTTTTATTATCAATATTCTTTTCCACAGACTATATAAATATAAATATTAACTAGGGTAGATATTCCGCCTGAGATATTTACCTGAAACACTTTGTAAAATAATAATTCATATTTGTTTTATATTACCCCGTATAATATTTGATATCAAATAAATATCGATTTTCATGCATGTTTTATATTTAAGAATAAAAAAAAAAGGTTAAAAGAATCTAATCTTCAAAAATGGCCAGTTCAAAAAAAAAATCTTCAAAAATGGAAGAAAATCCTCATTGAAGCACTTAGAGAGGTCAATATGAATTTTATCGTTACTTTATAAATTGTCAAACTCCAAACACATCATAAATTAAAATTAAAAGTGAAATAAAATGGTATTATTTATTTTTTGGTGAATAAAAAATTGGGAATTAATTAGCAGACAAGAAATATGTACTTTCCTTTTTTTTTTAAACGAAGCATTAATTGGCTAGCTCAATACCAATAGAGCACTTAATTGAGATTAAATGTTTTATTCTAATAATGATTAGACAATAACCATTTACAGGTTGGTGAATCCGACAGAAAGTTCTATTTTAGTTACTCTAATTGAAGTTAACTAACATATCATCAAAAATAAAAAGTTCTCTCTAATTCCTTACTCAAAAATACTGGTTTTTTTCACTTGAAGAATAAACTCGAACATACCTAAAAATCTCATTTTTCTCCAATTTACAAAAGACAAGCAAATTTACATAATAATACAATAATACAATAATTATTTTAAACAACTTAATGTTTAATATTACAATTAACTAATTGTGTCATCTATCAAGTTTCAAAAATTTGTTATCACTAGGATAAAAAATTCGAACTTAAACTTATTGAGTAAACAAACAGTAATTGTTGTTAGGGAACAGTCATTGAAGTATATATTTGACTTCCATCAAAATATCTGTAAAATACAATTTACATTCCCGTTAAATTTAATAGAGATTAATATCCATTTTGGAGGTGGAGGCCACAGATTTTACCATTGAAATGTAGCCGGCAGCACATGGTGATGGTAGGAGATAATCGTTTTCTTCTCTTATAATTTCATTAAAAATAATATACTGTTTTGAAAAAAATAATGGAGAAAAGAAAGAAATAGAAAAAGAATAATGATAATGTTTGAGTAGTTTAATAAGAGAGTGGGAATTGACTTTTTAATGTATGATGGTATGTGTGGGACCCGCAACAATGGCAAGTCGTCGCATTTCGGCAGCTTAAACACACATAGTTTTTCTTTTTTATCGCCAAAATTGTTATAAATGACATAGTGACACGAATTTACCAACAACAAAATAAATAAAAAATCGTGACACCGATTATTTATAATTAAATATTTAATCAATATTATGTAGATTTATAATTTTTATTTTAACTTTGTTTGTAAATAATTGTAGTATATTAAATTTATAAGCGTAATAGTTTAAAATGATATGAATGATATAATATTGTAATTTGTGCACAAAATTCCCCGACCTTATCCTGATTATTATTTACACAAAATAACAAAAAAAGAAAATAAAGTAAAATAATGTGAACCAATTTTGAACTATAGTTAACAAGTTTTTTGGTTCCTTGACATTCTTGCTGCTTTGTTTTTTTTTTTTTTTGGGTGAATCCTGGTCCTGCTATGAACAGAAAAAATAATAATATTGTAGAATATTAATTTGTAATGTTTTAATTTTAAAAATATATAAAAGCATTTTCTCATGGTATATTGTCATTATTGTAAAGATATTAATTATAGGTCTACTAATTAATTATTATAATAAGAAGAAAATTTGAAGGCTCAAAATTTATTTGGTAGGTTGGCCAACCAAAAAAAAAAAAACCTTCTTTGGTAGAACCTTATGAATTTTGGAAGATAATTATATCACAATTTACATGGAATCAAGACTAGTTACTGATCTCGTTAAAAAAAAATTTATTAATAAAAAATCCTATCCAATTTTCTCTTTTCTTTCCACAAAAATTATTTTTGCTTTCCAGATGACCAAATAATAATTTAATTTCGTCCAAACAAATAATAATTTAAATTAGTTATATATTAATTATTTGTTTTTCAAATTACTTAATGCTGCTGAGGAAACGGCAGGATAGGCGGAACATAAATGCAGGTGCAATGTGCAGTAATTATTAAACCCAAACAATTTTAATTAATATGTTTTATTAATAAAATATGAAATACAACTTAAATGTTGCTCTCTTTTCTGATATTTTCTACTAATCCCAGGAAATTAGGTAGCTTTTTTTTTTTTTTTTTTTTTTATATACATTTACAGTACAAGAGTATATATAAATTATAATATTGGAACGACATGGTGCCAGTCAAGCAATTTTTTTGTGTTATTATCTTATATTTTTTATTGGAGTTTTTTAATTTTATTTTTAATTTTGGCAATTATTGTACCAATGAAAAACAACATTGCTGTACTTTTAAAGTTATTTGATCTCTTTTCATAACTTTCTGCGCATTCATTGTCATTTTTTGGTCTGGTTATGAATTTTAAATGGAAAGGAATTCGGAGACTCGTTTAATTAATTAATTTTATTAAACAAACCCCTCAATTATGGACTGCCGCTGTTTTTCTCTCTTTTACCTTTAAAAAAATATTGATAATCCTGACCAAAATATAAATATTTTTTAAAAAGAAAATTAATTTACAATATTGAAAATCAAAATTATATATATTTAATGCGTAAATTAATACGCCTTGAAAAATCGAATGAGATTTAAGTGGTAGAATGCATAACATAATATGATCTTAATTTATATATTATACTGTGTTAAATTGGACTTTCCACTCGAGAAGATAAAAAAATAAAAAATTGGACTTTATGATAACTCACTTTTCATGTAAATGCTCCTTGAATATGAAAAAATTACATTGTAATACCTTCAATCAATCTTTTCAATAATCAATACGTTTTGGATTGGTTAAGTGATAAAATCATTCAGTATTGTCTTTTAAAATTCAAGTTCAAATTTCGATCTGTATGAAAATCTCTTCTCATAAATTATAAAAAATAAACTTTTTCATTGATCACATATAATAAATTTTTTTCTTTTGACACTTATATAATTAAGATTAGATAAAAAGACTTTATTAATTTCTGTAATGAAATTAATCAGATTAACTTCCAAAATATTATTAGAAAGCTATCTTCTCATAAATTATAAAAAATAAACTTTTTCATTGATCACATATAATAATTTTTTTTCTTTTGACACTTATATAATTAAGATTAGATGAAAAGACTTTATTAATTTCTGTAATGAAATTAATCAGATTAACTTCCAAAATATTATTAGAAAGCTATCTTCTCATAAATTATAAAAAATAAACTTTTTCATTGATCACATATAATAATTTTTTTTCTTTTGACACTTATATAATTAAGATTAGATGGAAAGACTTTATTAATTTCTGTAATGAAATTAATCAGATTAACTTCCAAAAAATTATTAGAAAGCTATCTCCTATTTTTTATTTTTTATTTTGAAATCGTGCTACCTCCTAATTAATTAAACTACTATTTTATGTCTCAATTAAATACCTCAAATTCTACGCATGCATAATTTTATTTTCTAAAATGATGCTTATGACTTTCAAAGTCTTCACCATAATAAAAATGTGATAAAAAAAAAAGTATTGCTACACTTACTAATATATTGATCAAATTTATTATTTACCAAATACTAAATGATATAATACTGTCAATATTTAATTGATTTATTTTTTTAATTCATTTATTTATATTTATAATTATAAAAATATGATATCTAATTACATTTTAACACATTTCATTTAGTAAATAAATTTGAACAATATTAATACTTGTGCATTAATTATTCTAAGAAAACCCATAAAGTCCGAGATGTCTTTAATGCCCCAACGGAGAATATAAAATATGAATCGAATTTCGCATTTTTTTTCAGAAAAAATGATCCCTGTATATTAGAAACAGCTTTAATTTGAAATTCCTAGCTAGTTACTATTTTTACTTAAATATCTAATTTGTCTCCAACATAACGAACAAAAAAAAAGCAGTTTCAATGTAATGTAAGAGAAAGAGGGCAAGAGACGGCCAATGCATGATATCCAAGTCCAAACTTAGACCCTTGCTTGGCTTATAAATATTCATAATAAAATCAAACAATTTAAAGCTGAATTAATAATTATAAAAAAAAACTAAATTAATAACACTATACAACAAAGAATTAAAGTAAATGAATTAATAAAGAGATAAATGCATAGTAAGCAATAATTATGAATTTTTTAATTATAAAGAAATGGACAAATTCCAAATTTGTACACCTTTTATACTATGTAACTAATTTTTCATGATTAATATTCATCGCGATCAATATAATATGTGAGGAAGGTCTTCTCTGCTGCAAACCTATTTCCCCAGGTTCCATATCCCTCTTCATTTTAAAATATATAATTAAAAATAATATAAATTATAAGTATTTCAAATTTCAACATTTTATTTTTCAATATATAAATATAGTTATTGTCCAACATTGACATGGGATGTGAGCAACACCAACACTTAGATATAGCTAGGGTTTACTAATTAATTAATCGGGGCAACATTTTTTTTTTATATATACACATTATCCCATGAAGTAATGCCATTGAATCAGATCAATCATGCCCCCCAAACCATTCTCCCAAAATTATTGAATATTACTAGCTCATGAAGTCATCACTCACACTCATACAAACTTCAATATTAATTAATTTTATTATTTAATGTAATATATATTATATTGTATTTCACAGGTGTTTTTCATGATGTACTATTTTTCACAATTACATAATATATATAATTTATATTCAATATACAATATAAAAGTAATCATATTATTTTAAAAAAGTACATGGGATTTAAGTTTTATCTAAGAAAATATGATGAGACTACTGAAAAATTATGGTACTCTATGATTAGTATTTAAAATTATAGTACCAACTGTATTTTCTTACCCATATGTCGATGATTTTAAAAGAATTATTTGTCAACCTAGCTTATAATTAATTAGTATATATACATATGGAGCATCATCAGGCACTCTAATGTGGAAGGCATCAATTAAATTTTTGGCCTGAAATTAATTAAAATGGACATTATTAAAGAAATAAATAAATAAAAATCAAAAAATTGGGCACCTGTTCAGCAAGCCAATAATACTATTATGTGCATGGCTAGCTCTAATTTGATTAGTATATTATTTATGTTGATAATTTTATGTTATGGTATGATTAATGTGAATGGGAGCTAATTATTGAATAATTAATTATTTGTATTCAAAATTATGTTGATTTAAAAAATAATAATAATAAACTAAATAATTTTAAAATATGTCATGCATGTGTACTGTACTACCGTATACTTGATATTTTATATTTACTAATATATATAAACCCCTTGTGCTTTTTAAAAATTAAATAATAAAAATTCGTGAAACAGTAATCATGCAGTTTTCTTTTACCTTGTATAATGATTTTTTCAGGAGCATGCAGCCGTTGTGTATGGACCGCGCATGTGCTGTTGATCAGTTAGCACAATTATTATAAAAGAAAACTGCATGATTAGGGTTTAGCTATTTCAACATAATCATATATAAAAAATTATATATATAGCTATTTCAACACTTCTATACAATGTAATATAATATATACATAATCATATACATATAATAATATAAATAACAATATATATAGAGGGAGAGAGAATATTACTCTGTCAAATAGCTAGCTAGGCCAATTGGATAGCTGAAATCAATTTATAGTTGATAAGACCATCTTCAAGTGGGTTATTTTTATTTTTTTTGGTCTGTTTTCATTTTTTGTGCATAAAAAAAGTTAAAAATGTAAAGATTCATGTATTTCGTACAATTTTTAAATTGTGGATTCATCCATGTTGATCTGCTAAGCTATTATATGATTATTATTTATTTTTTTTTGCTTACTTAAACTTCTGTTTCAGATAATAAAAATATTTGACTTTCTTTTTTTTGAATGAAATTGAAATTCTAACCAATTCATCTTTTATTAAAGGTGATATTATTTAGATATATATATATACTATATATATAACGGGTGAAGTCATTAATCCTCTCTCTATACATATGGACACATAAATACTTCAAATTATAAGAGATAGAATGTGTAAGAGTCTCATTGGAAGCCAAATCCAATAGCTAGCAGATATATAGCATGCATTATATGAGCAAAGTTTACATTACATGCCAAATCTTACACCACATGCATTTCTACATTTTCTATTCTTCCTTTTTATGTTATCTTAGTTGAGTTTGAGTAATTAAATGCCAAAAATCTCAATTTTTTTTTAAGTGTTTTTCCATCTTTGTGTGGTAGAAGCTTGTTTGAGATTATACATATGCAGCTGATTGTTAAAGAAAATACGGGATACAAACTTTGAACCAAAAACTTTTTTCTTTTCTTTTGCCCGACATAAGATGGAATTACAAGAGTTTCTTTTTGCTCCTTTTTCATTCATATGTGTCATAAACATGAGTATACATACACCACTATATGAGAAATCTTTTAGGTGTAAAAGAGGACCTCTCTATGAGTAGGGAATGTATATAATAGTGAGAAATCCTTATCCTTCTGCAATTTGCAACACCAACAAACCTTGAGATCGAGTAAAGTAAATTCTTCCCATATTGGATATTATACAATTAAAGTCCAAAGATATATTTTTTAACATATTTTTAAAAATATTATTGGGCATGAGGAAAGTTAAAAAAAAAAAAAAAAAAAAAAAAAAAAAAAAAAAAAAAAAAAAGTGAGGGAGTAATAGATAATAAATGTGTTGAGGCAGAAAAGCAAGCGATTGAAAGTCCATGTTATTGGGGGATGTGCCCCCTAGTCTCAGCACATACAATTATACAAAAGGCATCTATGAGCCATTCTATCCAGCCGTTTTTAATGGTGCCCTTTATGAGGGCCTGTCAACTCTATGCTTGACAATCCTCAATCTCAATGAGCTATTTTCCACTGCCTTATCATCTCCTGACACGTGTTCTTATCGCTCTTACAGTGGGTCCTATCCTTTGGAGAAATCTTGGGTTAAACTTGGAATGATTAGATGACATGTGTCGAAAATTCGCCACATCAACTCAAATTGATTTCTTATATTTTGAAAATGTATTTGTTGAAGTTGTGTGCCAGTGAGTTTTCTTTCATCCATGGAAAAGAGCTTGAAGGCAAAGATTGAGTTGGTCTACCGAGCTTGAAGAAGAGAAGAATTTCCAAAGCAAGGGAAAGCATGTGTTTGATTTAATAGATAAATGCACTATTGTTTGATTTTTTTTCAAAAAGCCTCGTGATTTTTCCATCAAATTAATGAGAGATGGATTTATGGTTTTTTTTTTTCAAACTCTTGTTCCAAACTTTCACCCAAGGGAAAAAAGAACAAGCTCTTGTTTAAATCAATGGAGATGGAAAAGGCTGAAGCCAAAGCCACTATGGAAGAAGAAAGGTCGTTCTTGTTTTTTGGTAATTAGAAGAAAGATCGTCGGGTATAAAAAAGCTTCAATATATATTTACTTTTTCAAAAAAAAAAATTAAAAATTAATTTGTTGTAACGAATTGATTTTGTAAATTTTTAACACATGTCATCTAATCATTTGGAGTTGTATAAGCTACTAAAGTTTCATAAAAATAAAAAAATAAAAAATAAAAAATAAAAAAATAAAAAAATCTGTCCTTGACAATTGATCTTGTGAGGAAAGATAAATTAAAAACTACTATGTAGGACCAACATTTTAATTTTTCTTCTTCTTTATCCTCTTCTTGCTACTTCAGCTAATATATATATATATCCTCCTCTTGCTAAAGTTCCACTTTTACTAGGATATATATTCAGAACTTCCATCACAATTATATAATTATCATATTTAGTCAAATGTAATCTATGTCATATTCTATTAAGACAAAAACATTTTTAGGAATATAAAAAGCCAAAAGACAATAAGCATGCTAGCTAAAGCCAAACAAAGCACTACGGCACGCCTTCCATTTCTTAATCAATTGTTATCACTATCATGTAAGTTGCTAGCCTTAATCAAAATTTGACAATATAGCTTCCGTGACGCTCTATTTGCTGTTTGTTTTGGCAAATTGTTATACCTGTGAAACATTAATATTTATAAATGTACTACTAAGTACCATTTCTTAACCTTATTTGCTAAGTCCATTCATATTAATTTGGCAGTTTTTGTTTAAATTATTGGGAATTTATTAAAGCAAATAATCCCCCCCCCCCCNAATAAGAAGAATATACACTTTTATATGTATAATTTATGACTTTACTACCTTTTTTGAACAAGTTACCCAAAAAAAAAAAGTTGGGGACTCAATCATATAAATATGTACACTCCCTTTCTTTTCTTTTCAGTTACTTTTTGAGTTAATAATTGGGCTCTAGAATTTTGATTGGATGGGCATTTTTTTTTTCCTAGCAGGGAATAAAACCATCTATTTGGTCTTTCAATACGCATAAAAATTAAACAAGATCATGCTTTTTATATAATTTGTGAAGAAGAAAAAGGAATAATTATACATAGAGCTTCAAGAAGAATATATATATTTATATATATATCAAAGTTTAATTACATAAAAATAAAAATAAAAGAGTTTATTACTCGGGCAGTTACATGAAAAAATCATGGTCCAGTACGCCCTTTGTATTTGTAGAAATTTAGGATTTTAAATAATATTTTCTCATATATTTCTCTCCATCAATGAGGTATGTAGAGGTAGACCTATATATATATAATAAGAAAACAAAATCAATTACAATTAGTTTCTCCTAAAAACTATACAATCAACCATGATAATTGAATAATTATTTACATCAATCAATTAATTATTGACACTTCATTTTTTTGCTAAAAAAAAATGATTTCTGATAGTATCATGGACATCCTAAACAATAATGGAATATACTAAAGCTCGAACATCAATATCTAAATCTAGATGTGTGAAAATTAAGCCGGTCTTCTATCTCTAAGTTATCATTCTCAATAGTAATTATTGACACTTTATGTTGACAGTATTTTTGGTGTTATACATAAGGATGAAAATATCGGAATCGACGGAAATATCGAAAGTCAAAAATACAGAAATATCGGTGTAAATATCGACAGAATATCGATATCAATAAAAATTTAAAAGAAATTGCAAAAATTTATAAAAAAAGCATGGAAATTTTTAATGAAATTTCAGAATATATTTGTTTATTAAATACTTTATCAATTTAACTATAAAAATTAAAAAAAAAATATTGAGTGAAAATTATATTTTTCATAATAAAGTGACTTATAACACTTGCTGACAATAACAAAAATATTATTATTAAATAATAAACTTAATTATTAATTAAAATAATAATATAGGTGCATAATTTTTTAAACAACTTCACATTTGTTTTACTTTGAACCAAATCCATATGTTAGCTTTTGTATCTGCACTCCTCGCATTTATTTATATTCAAATAATATTCATCAACAAAAAAATATTCAAATAATTGTTTTATTTCAAATTTTATTATATTCTATATTTGTCTTTTTTCATTTTATTTTTTACTATTTTTAAATTTAATTTTACTTATGACATTTTGAATTCCACTGTCAAAATACAAAAGTATAAGTTATATCTTATATATTACGCTATTGAATTTAAAAAAAAAAGTTTATAGGGAGAGTGAAGTGATCATTGATCAAGTAAGTATAACAAGCTGGAAGCTTATGCCAAATGGATGAAAAAAAAAATCTTCTTCTTATTTTCCTTTCAAATTATAATTATTCTTCTTTTGTTTTTAAACTATAATCATTGTTTTACATTATTTTTACTTTTTCAATTGATTATCATTGCTTTTAAATTTCAATTAATCTAACAGTACAATATTAGAAAAAAATATCCCATTAACAAATAATTATAATATGAAAAAACTTTAATATTTTTAAAATTTTATAAAAAAATTAATAGATATTTTTTGAATTTCCACGGATATTTCAAAAATTTCCATGGAAATTATGAAAATTTTGACCAAATTATGAAGCAATTGACATGGAAATTTTGATGGACATATCGCAGAAATATCNATTGGTGAATGTATTTTCTTAAAGAATATTTTTTATATTTTTAAATATTTTTTCAGCATAATTGAATGTTTAATAGTTAGGTGCTGAATAATTTTTTAATGTGTATACTAATTCATTTGAAACAGTCTATAGCAAATAATTATAGTATTTTTTGATCAACTCAAACCAAATCAAAATGATATTAGACGGTTTAATTTGAATTGATTTTTTTTTTCTAGTAATGGTTTGAGTTGGATTGAAAAAGTAGTTTACTGTATTGTTAAAACCGAAGTAATTCAATCCGAGTAGACCTGGCAAAATATTACACGAAACGATAATACGACACGAAATGACACGATAATTTGCGGGTTTGGGTCTGCGATATCGGATCGAGTTGATATCAGTGTCACACAATAAGACACGATAAGAAAACGGGTTGGAACACGTTAACACGATGGGTCACGATAAGACACGATAAGAAAAATATTAATTTAATTATCTCATTATAGTTAACTTTTTACATTACTTTTTTTGTTTGTTTTAGAAAACTATAAAATTCATATTTTATTTCATTGGAAAAAGAAGAAAATAAAAGAAATGTTTAATTGCAAGACCATGTCCAATTGTAAAATTAAAACCAATAAATAAAGGCTCATCCAAATTACCGAATGCCAATAATATTTTATTTTATTTTTTAAATTTTCTTATTCTGTTAACCACTAGAGCGTAGTAATGTAAAATTAAACTTGGCAAAATATTATACGATACGATAATACGACACGATAATTTGTGAGTTTGGGTCTGCGATATCAGGTCGGGTTGATATCAGTGTCACATAAGAAAACAGGTTGAAACACGTTAACACGATGGGTCACGATAAGACACGATAAGAAAATTTTAATTTTTAGTCAGGGTAAATATTTAATATATATTTAATTCGTAATATTTTACATATTTTAAATTCACAGTTATTATTTATGTTGAATTTTAGTATGTTAATATATATTTTTTTAAATGTTTAACATATCATTTGAATATGTATTTAGGCTTAATAGACATAGATTGATAATGATTTATCATTTGACAATATATATTAATTTAAATAAAAAAAATAAAATACTCACTTATATGTCTAATAAACATGAATAAAACAAGATACGAATACGAAACGATACTATACGAACACGGTTCAATATGAAAATTTAACGAATTAAATTCGGGTGAACAAAATTTCACACAACACAAATACGACACAATAAACACACAGTTCAACACGTCACGTTGACATGCCTAGTTAAAACTAAAACCCTTCGTCAGAAAGCTCAGAAGGCAAAAACCCTAAAAAAGTTAAAGCCCTCTTTCTATGTAGAAAGCCTCTATTCTCTCTCTCTCTCTCCGCTGGTATCCCTCCGCTGCGCCGATTTGCCTCTACATACTCTCCACCGTAGGTGCTATCTCACGCCGATTTGTGTTCTCTCTGCGGCTGTGGGAAAATCAACCTCCGGTCATCTTCTTCCAATCAGTAAGGTTCCGAGAATATTTTCTTTTCATATATATATATATGTTAGAATATTCTGTTTCTAACTGTTTTAATTTTATTTTTTTTAAGAAATTTATGCATTGCTTGGTCTCTGGTAATGGGTGGGAAAAAAAATTGAAATGGACAGAAAATGTGTTAAAAATCCAGTTTTTTATTAGTATTTGTGGTTTCTGTGGATGTGATTCTACACAATAAATGAAGGGCTTTGTGGAATAGTTGAATGGGATTTAAGTGAATGAAGTATTGGTATGATTTACTGTTATTTATTTTTGTAGGTGCTTTGTTTTGAGAAGCTGGAGAGAAATGCTTCTGTTGTTTGAGACTCCTGCAGGTTTTGCTTTATTTAAAGTATTGAACGAAGGGAAGCTGTCCAATGTTGAGGTTCTTATCTTCTGCAAACTTCTAATGATCTTTTAATATTTTTAGTTTCTGAGAATTGTGAAGGGAAAGTTGACAAAATAATTGTTTTAGTTTACACAATTTCAGTTTCAAGATACAAAAACTGAATATTTTTCAGAAACTTCTGCTTTGTTAGATTGCAGTGATGAAAAGATATGCTTTATTTTCTCTTGTCCCTAATTCTTGGTAATTGAATGGAACAATCAGGATTTTATTTTTATTTTTATTTTTTCTTTTAAGCTTAATATAGTGTTTTAATATTTTATAGCCTTTTTTTCATCTTTGCTTTTTGGTTTACACATAATTTATGCTGCAGGACTTGTGGAAGGAGTTTTCCAGTTCTGAGTCAGCCAGACAGGTAATATCTCTCTCTCTCTCTCTCTCTCTTAGAGACAAGAAAATGTATGCTTTCAAATAATAATTCCATCTAGTTTTTGTTTTCAATTTGGTTTGCTAAACTTTGCTTTAGAGGTCCAAGTATTGTCTTCATGTTAGCATAAGTTCTGCAAGAATATTTGCAGTTCTAAATTTACCAAAAAAAAAAAAAATGCAATTCTAAAACTAATTGCTTTTTGGTATCAACATTAGGTGGTAAAGCTGAAAGCTTTTTCCAAGTTTGAAAATACATCAGAAGCTTTGGAAGCTGCAACCCTTTTGATTGATAGCAAACCAAGTAAGGGCCTACGCAAGTTCTTGCGCGTTCACTGTAAAGATGGTGAGACATTAGCTGTGGCAGATTCAAAGCTTGGAAACATCATCAAGGAAAAACTGGTCTGCTACTAATCTGTTATGTAGAAACTTAATTTCCAGTTTCGCATTATTCTGCACCTTTTACTTATTGAAGGTGGATTAGTCTTCTGCAACTGATCCACTTTGCTTTATTTATATTTATTAAAGTCAGGGCATCTGATGTTTGCAGAAAATAGACTGTATCCACAATAATGTTGTTATGGAACTGATGAGAGGAGTGAGAAATCAGTTGACTGAACTCATTTCAGGTCTAGCAGTTCAAGATTTGGCTCCAATGAGCTTGGGCTTATCTCATAGCCTGTCTAGATACAAGCTCAAGTTCAGTGCTGATAAGGTGTGTTTTTCTATTATCGTGTCTGATAAGCTCTGGATCCTTTAGAATCTTCAAATAAGATTTTTTATATTTCTGTTTTTAGGTTGATACAATGATCATCCAGGCCATTGGTTTGCTCGATGATCTGGATAAAGAGCTGAACACATATGCAATGAGAGTTCGAGAATGGTATGGTTGGCATTTTCCAGAGCTTGCTAAGATTGTACAGGACAACATCCTTTATGCCAAGACAGTGAAGCTGATGGGTGACCGTACAAATGCTGCAAAGCTTGATTTCTCTGAGGTAGATTTGATGGTTTTGCTTCCTATTTATTTTTTGTGCTTGTCTATTATGAATTTCCTCTTTGTATTGTTAGCAAACCTAAATCTATGCATTCAGTGTCATTCTTCTGTGTTATCTTCCTTTGCATGACTAACTTAAGCATTTTGTTGCTGTCTTAGTTGTGTCGGACATCATTCTTTAGAGAGTGGATAATTTTGATACCTTAGTACCAAGTGTGATCGAATAATCAGTTTTCCTGAAGATGGTTGTAAAACTAATTAAAGTGCAACTATTTTTGCATTGTTCAAATATTGCAGATTTTTCCAGAGGAGGTTGAGACAGAATTGAAGGAAGCAGCTATGATATCCATGGGAACTGAAATTAGTGACCTTGATCTCATTAACATTAAAGAACTCTGTGATCAAGTACTCTCTCTTTCGGAGTATAGAGCTCAACTTTATGATTACCTAAAAAGCAGGATGAACACCATTGCCCCGAATTTGACTGCTCTTGTTGGAGAGCTTGTTGGTGCTCGCCTCATTGCTCATGGTGGTAGCTTGTTGAACCTTGCAAAGCAGCCTGGGAGCACAGTTCAGATTCTTGGTGCTGAAAAGGCTCTCTTTAGAGCTCTGAAGACCAAGCATGCAACTCCCAAATATGGGCTTATCTACCATGCATCCTTGATTGGTCAGGCAGCCCCAAAGTTGAAGGGAAAAATTGCACGATCACTTGCTGCGAAGACTGCATTGGCAATTAGATGTGATGCTCTTGGAGATAACCAAGATAACTCTATGGGACTAGAGAATCGAGCCAAGGTAGAATACTTTCCACCTTCTTTTTTGGTATTTAATACTGAAAGTTTTGTTCACAGTAACTGCTATTTGTGCAGCTTGAGGCACGGTTAAGGAATCTTGAGGGCAGAGAATTGGGTCATTATGCTGGATCAGCTAAAGGCAAACCGCAGATAGAAGTTTATGACAAAGATCGAAAGAAGGGAGCTGGGGCATTGATAACTGCGGCCAAGGCAAGATTTTTGTTTTTCTATGTTTTAGTTAGTTTTGACTCTTCTGTTTGTCTATCATGAATAAATAGTAAGCATTACCGTTCATGCAGACATATAATGGTGCAGCAGATTCTGTACTCGGGCAAACAACAAAGACGAAAGTTGATAATCAAGAAGAAACAGTTGCAAACAACAGTGAAACCGTAGAGAAGGCTCCGGCTACTGGTGATAATAAAAAAGAGAAGAAGAAAAAAAAGAAGGCTGATGACGATGACACAGTGTTGCCAGATTCAAATGCCAGAGCAAAAGATGAAGAGGTCAGAAAGAAGAAAAAGAAGAAACATTTAGCGGAGGATGTTGAAGCAAAGGATAGCTTCGAAAATGGGGAAGCGACTGAAAAGAAAAAAAAGAAACGAAAGCATACTGAAGATGAAGAGTCTGAAGCACCCATTAAGAAAGAGAAAAAGAAGAAGAAAAGTGAGGATTAAGAAGATTTGGAGGTTGTAATTTGATTGGCAACCCAACAATTTTTGGTTTGTTTAGGTTGAGTTAGGTATTCTATATGTAAAATTTGGTTTTTTCAAGCTATTTATGATAAATCCCTTTTTCAAATTTCAAATAGTTATTATTTTATTATTATTTCATTGATATTTTTTAAAATAATATTATTTACACTTCAATAAAAATTGCTACTTGTAAACTAAATTGAAATTAATATAAACTTCTAAAGAGTCTAAATGGGAATATTTTTAATTAAAAAAGAGGTTTTTTTTTTTGGTGAATGATTAAAAAAAAAAAGAGGTTTGATTTTAACTGCCGTCCACTTAATATATTTTTGTTTACAGTGGTAGTTTTTTGTTGTCGTTTTTCTTATTTTTTTAAAAGTAAAAAAATAAAAATGAAAATAAGTTTGATTAGAGGTGTAAAAATAGATTGGACTGCACGAGCATGATACAAGTACGTTAAGTTATAAACCGTGTCATATTGAACACGAAGTAAGTAATTAATGGTGTCCAGCACAGTACTAGTTTGTAATAGATCAGACACGATATAGACACGTAACAAGTCAGATACGATACAAACACATGACATACCAAACACGGCACATGCACGACATAGGCTAAGCATGCGATAGGTCAGACACGACACAAGCACGTGACAAGTCACACAAACATACATACTACTAATTTAGGCAAAATACAAACTTGACACAATCAAAACAATAATAAATAATTTATCATATAAAATCTATTGTATAAAGACTTGTTTTACAATAATAAACTCTATGAAATTACTCTATTAAAATCTTCACATAAAAAAGTATAAATTTATTAAAATTATTTCAATTTTTATTTTTAAAATATAGTAAATTATATAATTTATTCATATAGTAAATTATCGAATATTGTATGAGCGAAGAACAAAGCTAAGAACAAATTTAACACCAAAACATTTTAGACTGTTTTATATTTTTGAAAGATTAAGAAGATGAAAGATTTAGACTTCAAAATTGAAAAAACGACTTAGTTGATTATTTTTCAAATATATATTTAAATTCGAATATTGATTTGAAATAAAATATATATAAAAAGCTATTAATATTTATTTTTTATTTTTTTAGTTGTAAATACTTATTGTGTTATTTACCAATTAAAAAATAAAATATGTTATTTAATTGTTATTTTAATTTATTTATAACATTTATTTTGAATAATTTCTATTTAGCTAAATAATTTTTATTATATAAAATGTGTAAAATATAATTGGTATAGGCACGAGCATGACATGTGCCCAACACAAACAATACACAAGCACATAAGTGCTTGGGCCCATAGCAAACTTGGCACGGAACAAAAATTAAATGGACCGACATGAGTACAATATGAAAAATAAATAGGCTGGCACAAATACAGCACAAGCACGATTGAACTGACTTTTAAATAAATCGGTCAAGCACGGCATGACCTACTTTACACCTCTAAGTTTGATAAACATTTTTTTTTTTTGCAATTTTTTTTTTTTAAATTTGGG